>PVKS010022544.1:0-33593 GCA_004027875.1 Aplodontia rufa | reverse complement strand
TAATACTATTTTTAGAGTTATAATGGGAAGGGGAAGGGAGGGATAAGGGAGGGTAATTTGGGGGGGCACTCCTGGGGGTAATTGCAATATCCAGAATATATACACATCTTATACACATTTTATATTGTTTTGTTAAAATCTTGTAAGGTTGCTCAAAAATAAAAAAAATTAAAAAAAAATAAAAATAAAAAGGGGGAGTATACTCCCCCAGGAGACCTAAAAGAAAACAAAAAACAAAATGAGATTGGCGCAGAATTCCCAGGGTGAATTTCCACACCAAGAGCTGCAGCACAACGCCCAACAGTAGCGGGTGGGGACCCAGCTCTTAGTTGCATAGCCCCTAACAGTATTTTGGCTGCAGAAACCTGCAGTCAGCTCCAAATTTACAGTTTTAACTGGGAAAACTTGCAAATACTAGAAGCAGGGCTATTTTGGCTGTAGAGATCTGCAGTGAGCCCAAACTCCATTCACCAGTGGGAGCAGAGAATCCAGACTCATCTCAAAACCCTCTGCATCAATATGACGTGTATATTATGTCACTATCCTTTTTCTGGATGCCAATCAGGCAGGTATACTTTTTCTTTTCTTTGCTTCTTAAAGGCTAGAGCCACAAACAAGTATGTACAATATGACCTAAGCATCAGTCTAAGAGATATTTGGTAGCACAGAGCCAGATTCAGGCATTTCTCCTTTAAACAATATAAAAGCTTCTTAGGAAATAGCAAAGCAATGTCTTTGAGATTTCAAACAAAAAGAAATAATATGAGACAAAATTATGTTCTCATTTATGCAGTATTTAAGTCAAATACTACAAATTAGTGTATATATCTCAAAAGCTAAACTGTTTTGCCCTCTAATACCTATTCACTAGCATTTTGGGAAAAGTTTTCTTTCCAGATGTAGTAAGATCGGTATTTTTATTTCTGTTTTTATGCCCTCAGTGTTGTAGACCGTGTGTTTTATTCCTGGGGACTGCAGGAAGATGACAGCACAACCTTCTCGTTGGCTTGAGGATTAGATGATCAGGTATTGGTGCTGTATGCTGTACTTTTTTGTAAATTCCTCTATACAGATTTCACCTGTTTTCTTGAGCTCTCTCTTTGCATTACATGTGTATCCTAATATATTGCCCACTGTTCAGTGTGGACTATTTCTTGCAGAATGCACTCACAGGGATTGGCCCACACTGGTTTCCTACTTTTTGCTTTCCCTGTTCCTATTTCTGTCAAACAGATTTCTCTCATGTTATTGGGGTCTGTTACCATATTGGGTCATTTCTTTCTTTTTGTGTTTCTTTTTCTACCCTAAAAGTTATTTTTACTATTTGGTTTTGCTATTCTATAGTTGGAGAGTTAAACCTTTAATAAGAAAGAAAGAACCCATTTTTAATTGGTGCATTCTAATTATAAAAATAGTGGGATTCATTATGTCATATTTGCCCATTCACATAACATAGTGTGCTCAATCTCATTCCCCTTTACTTTTCCAATCTCTCACTCCTTCCCCTTTATCCACGTACTTTAATCTACTCATCTCCCTTCTATTGCTATTATTTTAGTAAGTACATTATAATTGTATGTGAAAATGAGATTCAATGTGGTATATTCATATATGGACATAGCATAATTTGGTAGATTATTTTCTCCAGTACTTTCTCATACTTTCCTTCCCTCTTCCCTCTCTCTTAGCTTCCTTTCTGTACTCTATTGGACTCCCTTCTCTTTTCATGAGATCTTCTTTTTAAAATTCTTTTTTTTTTCTCTTCAGCTTCCACATATGAGAGGAAAGCATACAACCCTTGACTTTCTGAATCTAGCTTATTTCATACAGTATTATGTTCCCCAGTTCCATCCATTTATCTGCAAATGACATAATTTCATTCTTCTTTGTAGCTAAGTAAAACTCCATTGTGAACATATGCCACGTTTTCTTTATCCATTCATTTGCTGATGGTCATCTGGGCTGGTTCTATAACTTGGCTACTGTGAATTGCACTGCTATAAGCATTGGTATAGTGTATCACCGTAGTATGCTGATTTTAGTTCTGTTGGAGAAACACCAAGGACTGCAATAACTGGATCACCTGGTGGTTCCATTCCAAGTCTTTTGAGGAATGTCCGTATCAGTTCCCATAATGGTTGTAAAATTTGTAGTCCCACTAACAATGTGTGAGTATACTTGTCTCCCTGTGTCCCTACCAGCAGTTATTTGTATTCTTGCAATTACCACTCTTAGTGGATTAAGATGAAATCTCAGTATAGTTTTGATGTGTATGTCCCTGATGACTAAAGATGTGAATATTTTAAAAATATATTTGTTGGTCATTTGTTTTTCTTCTTTGAGAAATATCTGTTTATATCATTTGCCCATTTATTGATTGGGTTATTTCTTTTCCTGGTTTTTTTTTTTTTTTTTTTAAAGAAAGAGAGAGGGACAGTGCACGCGAGAGGAAGACAGAATCAATTTTATTTAGTTTCTCATGAACTTCAGTTGCTCACACACTTCTTTGTGTACGTGGTGCTGGGGTTTGAACCCGCGTCCTCGCGCATGCAAGGCAAGCGCTGTTTAACCGCTGAGCCACCGCTCCAGCCCCTGGTGTGTTTTTTTTAATCATTCATAAATTCTGGATAAGAATTCCCTTTCAGAAGAGCAACTGGCAAGGATTTTCTCCCACTCTGTCAGCTTTCTCTGCATACTCTTAGTATTCTTTTTGCTGTGCAGAAGCTTTTAAATTTGATGCTGTCCCACTTATTGGTTCTTGATTTTATTTCTTGATCTTTAGGGGTCTTGGTAAGGAAGTTGGTGCCTATGAGGATATGTTGGAGTGCCAGTCCTGTAGTCCTGAGTCGTCTTTTAGCAGTTGCAGTGCTTTGGTCCAATTCCATGTCATTAATGCACTTTGAGATTTTTTTTTTTTTGTGCAGGGTGGGAGATAGGCATCTAATTTTATTCTTTTACATATGGATAATCCATTTTTGCAGGAGGCAGGATCATTTGTTAAAGGGCTGTCCTTTCTCCACCACGTATTTTTGGCACCCTCATGAAGGATCAGGTGACTGTTTCTGTGTGGATTTGTCTCTGTGTCTTTTCTATTTCATTGGCCTTCATGTCTGTTTTTATGCCAATATTGTGCTGTTTTTGTTACTATAGCTCTCTATTGTAATTTGAGATCAGGTTTTCATAACTGTTGTTGCTCAAGATTGCATTGGCTATTCTGGGTCTCTTATTGTGCTATATAAATTTTAAGACTTTTTTCTTTCCAGTTCTGTGATGAGTGTCACTGGCATTTTGATGAGGATTGAATTGAATCTGTAAATATCTTTTGGTAATAGGCCATTTTGACAATATTAATTCTGTCTATCAAAGAACTTGAGAGGTCTTTAGCCTTCTAATGTCCTGTTCAATTTTTTTTCTTTAGCATCTTATAATTTTCATTATATAGGAATTTGACCTCCTTGGTTAGATTTGTTGCTAGATTTTTTATGTAGTCATTTCCCCAGCCCTTTTTATTGAGACAGATTTGTTTAGGGCCTCACTCAGTTGCTGAGGCTGGGCCTGAACTTGTGTCCTTGCTCTCTTAGCCTTACAAACCACTGGGATTACAGGCATGTGCCACCACACCAAGCAAACTATCATTATTCTGAGAATTGTTGGCAATATTTGCACTTTACCTTTGTGTTTAAATGGTCAGAACTTGCTGAGTGTTCTCCTGCTTCTCATAAAATAAATTGCTTCCCAAAAACTTCTCAAACTCTCAAGTAAAATGTTCATGAAGGTCAGACTGAATTGATTCAATGAATAGTCTGTAAATAGTTTTATAATATAATATAATTGTTGAATGAATGAATAAAATCTGTGAATCTCAGTCTAAGTACAATCTGAAATAGTTGCTGTGCAGTTATTTTAGTGCATCTTTTATTTCTTCTAAGGTCTTAAAAATGAGGTTGTTTTTATTCAATTTTTTATCTTCAATGGCTCCTGGTTTATTATTTTGCATAAAATGGATTGCATACATGTTTGAAATAATGAATAATATTTCCTTTATATTTCACTGAAAATACACATGTGTCAGATGTATCACATAGTAAAATGTGTTTGATAACTGCTATGTGGTCTGGAGTTCACATTTAGGTAGGTTAACATAACTTGTATTTTGTAATTTGAGCTTAACTAAATGGTTGCCTTTAATTTTAAAAGATAGGTATTTGTCTTTTTTAAGTCTTTTAATTTTTAAAAATTCTGCATGAATTAATTGTTAACATTGGATATTTTGCAAGATGTTGTTTTATTATGACTCCTATTCGAATGAATGAATTTTTTTTAAGAACAAGTAATACAAAGCAAATGTCAATTCAACACAGCAATAATCACAGAATGCTATCAATGCTTTAAGAGAAAATTGATAAATTTGTCCAGGATCTTACGCTAAGTATTTTTTGTTTTTCCTTTGCTATGATTAATTATTTACATGCTAGAAAGTCATATTTTAAAAATTTCCCTTCTCGTAGCAAAAGGTCATTGCTCAGCATAATATTTCATCTATTAATACATGAATGCTCTTCGGGAAACTGTGGGAGCAGCGATAAAAATGACCTAAAGGAAAGTGTTCCCTTAAATAGCAGAGAAGCTGAGAGAGATTTTAAAGTGCAGAAGAGATAAGAACCAGAAACAAACTGGGTTGTGTTCATGGAGCTGAAGTTTTCCTGAGAACTTAAGGGGGTAGAAAAATTTCAGGTGACACAGGTGTGACAATATTAGCTTGATTCTTTATAATCATGATTTAAATACGTAAATACTGTGATGTTACTAGACAACTGGAGTACTTTTGTCATCATTTGTACCTAAAATTGATATTAATGGTAATTGGAGACCAAGTATTTCAAAAGTAGATGAAAAATTTGTCTGTCCTGATACTCCTTTCAAGTAGACAATGAATTAAAAATTAATGAATGTACAATGCGCAGTGGATGGAACTCTCATGTGTTAGTTGCTCAGGTGAGAAGGAACTGCTTATACATTCTAAACATGAAATCCATCAATAAAGCTTCTTAATTTTAATTCCTCAGTATTTTACACATTTTCTACTTTTGTCATGAAATTCACAGGAGTTTGAGGTACCTTCTTTCATCTGAAGTACTAAAAGAGTCACTGGACCTCTTTCCCTGCATACCTCTTCTCTCTGCTCCAATCGGTTCTTTGCAGTACAGTTAGCTTTTCAAAAATCAATCTCATGCCCAGCTCCTTGCTTAAAAGCTATAGTGGTTTCCGTTGCCCTTAGAATAAAGAGAATTCTTTCCCTCCTTCTAGAAGGCCCAAAATGATATGGTCTCTCTTTATCTAGTCTTCCCTCGATACTAAAACATCCAAATGTAAAAATCCAGCCATGGATTGTCTCCTAAACTCCAAACATATGGCTCATTTCTTAAATGGTTAAAAATGATTCGTTCTGTGCTCTATAGATTTTGGGAGTTTGGTGATTGGTGTCGTTCAAGACATTTTGCCACTTTGTCTAGGTTGTCACTCTTTGCATTAAAATTTTTCATATTTTCTTATTTTTTCTCAATATTTCTTTGTATCTTATAATGTGAAAGGCATTCTCACAAAAGCCTTTTACATATCTTTCAGAAATGTTTGTGGTTGAAAACTAGTAATCCCATTGTAAAAATGACAGACTACAAATTATTATCAATAATTACCTGGAGACAGATTATATAAGTAATTTTTGATTTCTTCTCTTTCTAGACTTACATTTTCTAAATTTGTTTTAATAAATATGCTGTTTATGTAATTATAATTAAAACATTAAGTGCTTGAAAAAAATCAATATCTAAATTGAATTCACAGTGTTGTCAATAGAATGACCTGTTGATGCTCGCTCTTTGGCAGGTAACAATTATAAAATCAGTACAAAATATATTTTAAAAGACATATAAAGGCACAGGAAAGCTTCAAAAGTTAGAAGGTGGAGGAAACTGTGATCTTGAAAAAGAATAACTGTAAAGGATGAAAATTGTGTTTACAGCCTTTTTTACTGTAGACTTTCCAGTCACTGTGTCTATGGAGGCAGAAATCTATAGACTTATTAGCTGGAGAGGACCCCAAACACAAAAACAAACCAACAATAACACCCACATAAACAAACGAAAAAAAGCTGAGGTCTGAAAAATAGATGGAAAATTTTAGAAGGAAATCCTGCAAGGTTACTGTTGCCTAAATCTCTGACAGTTGAACTGTAAATGTGCAGTGAAGAAACTAGAGGGACCATCCAAAAACAGGCAAAGATCAGAGAGGAACTAATAGTCAGAGCTGCACTGGGTGAGACCTGTGAAACTATTTTAAAAGGATGCATTTCCCAAACATTGCATGGCTTTGTTGCAGATAACTGTAGCCTTACTGGTCTGAAGCATCAGAGGATGAAACTTGAAGCTGGCCAAGCAGCCTAAATTTCAGGAGAAAATGCCCAACAGTTACGTGATCTTAGGACATTCTCCCAAATCTGTGTCTGTATTTCTGCTCAAATACTTGGCTGATTGCTCAAATACCATGCTGATGCACAGATGATTCTCAGGGAACCAGGCTAAGAAATGCATCATTGGGAAGTTATAAAAGCCAAGCATAGATGCCAGCTATTGCAAAATGCAGGGTGGACAAAGTTTGTACTTAGAATACAGACTAGGAAATTGCCTACTGGAACAACACCACCACAGAAAACATAAAAGATACCACTAACAGCAAGAGCAACAAAATTACTTAGAACAAAACAGACTGCAGAATTCACAGTGTCTAGTTTTCAACTAAAAATCACTGGACCTGCTAAGAAGCAGCAAAGTGTGACCTGGTCCACACTTAGGAAAAGAGGGCAATCATTAGAAATTGAATTTGAAGTTCAGAAATTGAAGTTAGCTGATGAAGATACATTCAAATGCTATTATAAGTGTTTTCCAAAATTTAAAGAAAAATATTTTTCAAATAACTAAAGGAAAATTGATCTTCTGAGTGAAAAATGAATAAACTGCAATTACTGAAATATAATATTTCAGAGATGAAAGCACAATAAAGAAAAGAGAAAAAAATCACAGATTGAGTCAATAATTTATTGGAGGTGGAAGAAAATAGTAAACTTAAAATTAGATCAATAGCAATTACCTGTCAAGGAAAAGATAAAGGAGTATTTACTTTTTAAAAAAGGAACAGAGGTTTGGAGAGCTGAGATAATACTAAGAAGCCCAAAATATGTACAATTTATGTCCCAGAAGGGGATGGGGGTTGTAGAAAGATACCAAAAAGCATTTGAAGTGTAATGATTGAAATCTTCTAAAATTTAGTCAAGAACAAATTTCAGGTTGAACAATTTTTAATGAAATCTCAGGCAGGATGGAAATAACAAAAAATTACACTTATGTCCATTTTTGTTCAAACTACTAAAAGTCAAAGACAGAGAAAGCAGTCAAAAAAGAATATCAGTAAAATTAATGATTGATTTCTTATCAGAAACAAAGTTAGAAGATATTATAGTGACATATTCAAATTATTGAAAGAAAAAGTAATGAATTTAACATAGCATTTCAATAAGACTCTAGAAGAAGCTATTTAGGCTGAAGGAAAGAACATAGACCAACTCAGATCTATAGGAAGATATAAAGTACACAGGAAATGATCAATACTTAAGTAAATATAAAAGATTACAGTTTGGGGACTGGAGTGGTGGCTCAGTGGTGGAATGCTTGCCTGGAATGTGTGAGGATCTAGGATTGAACTCCAGCACCACATATACAACTAAGTATAGGAAAAACAAACAGATAAAAAATTAAATGAAATTGATTCTCTCAAAAAATACAGTTTTGCTTTCTTAAATTATTCAAAAGATGTGGTTAAAGAAAAAATTATAACCCTACATAGATATGTGAAGAAGCTATCACTTAAGGAATGAAGGATGACTGTAGATACACTGCTGCAATTTTTCAATGTTTTATCTGAAGTAAAATTAGCCCTAAGAATATTGTGATAATTAAAGATGGACATTGTATTAACAAAAAACTCTAGATACTATGTGAAGAAATAGAGATAGTAAAAGCTAGTGTAAAACCTAAAAGGGATGACAGTCAATTGAGTTTAAGTAATAAACTTATCATAGTTGAAAATTCAAATGGGGGAACAATACCCATGAAGGTGGGAGGAGAAGGGAGGGAGGCAGGTGGGGAGGGAGGGAGGGAAAAGGGGGGCTATCAATAAAACGGGGAATACTCAACTCTCACTAGAAGCCTAGCTGTACACAGGCGGGCAGAGAAATTCAGAAATTTCAGCAATTATTATACGTGTATATGCTCACTTCAAACTGTAGTATGGTGGCATTACAGAGGAGACATGAGTTTGGCGAATCGGTGAAACGGGTAGATCCTGGTCTAGGATGGGCCTTAACTTACTATCTCACTATGTCAATATCCATGTATGCACGAATGTGTAACAACAATTCCCTCCAATATGTAAGACTATGTCAAACTAATAATAATAATAAAAGAAATAGAGATAGGAAGCTAAGAGAGGAATTATAATGGAATACTTACAAAAAAATAATTTGTATCAACATAAAATAAGGGAAGGAAGGAGGAAGAAAAAATAAAAAAGGGAAAATAGAAAACAAAATGTAAAATGACAGACCTAGGTAAAACCATATTAACAATTACCTTAAGTAAAATGGGCAAAACATTATAATCAAAAGGTTTTCAGAGTGGTTGAAAAATAAGAATCAGAAGCAACTGTATGCTATCTGTCTGAGAAACAGTTTGATTCAAAGACACAAAATGGTGACTATAACTGGAAAAAGATACAGTGCAAATAATAAGAGTAGAAAAGCTGGAATGGCTATATTAATGTTAAGAAAGATTAAATAAGGGTTACAAGAGATAAGAGGGACATGTTCTCATGATCACAGGGTCAATACATTAAAATTATAATAACATCAATGTATATGGACCTAAACTAGAATTTCTAAATTCATAAAGCAGAACCTGACACACTTAATGAGAAATAGCACACAATCATCCGTGATTTTATCATATTTCATTGATAGAAGGGTTTCTGAACAAAGAATTGGAAAGGATACAGGTGATTTGACTAATCCTCTCAGGCATGATAAAATCTCATAGTATCATGGTTGTAGGTTTTAGTTAGGTCCATGATCCCTGTTGAGCAAACTTTCTGTATAAGGTAAGAGGTACAAATGAGGGTGGTCTGTCATTTACTTATATGGCGACCACATGTTGAAAAAACTGAACTTTCTGCATTGTATTGCGTTTGCGCCTCCGTGGAAATTAATTAGCCACATAGATGTCATTCTCCTTTCATGTGTACGTCTATTTTTTTCCCTCTAAAACCACATTGCCTTGTCTACTGTTTGTAGACCTATGGTAACTGAGGACATCAGGTGTGTAAGTCATCCAAATTTGTTGTTCTTTCTTGGAATTGTTTAGTGGTTATTCTTTTCTTTTTTAAGCAGGGAATCAACTATTATTTATTTTTTTCAGCTGAGTTCTGTTTCTCTGACACTTAGTTGTGTTTGCGGTGCTGGGGTTTGAACCAGATCCTTGTACATGCCAAGCAATTGCTCTAACTGCTAAATAACCGCTTCAATCCCTGTTTGTTTATTTTTATTCCTTTTTTTACCTGTAGATTTTGGAATCATCTGGACAATTTCTTAAAATAGAACATAGTTGAAAAGATCTTGTAAAGATTCTGTAAATTTATAACTGCTATGAGCATTTTTATCACTGTAGCTGATCATTTTAATTTCAATTTTTGATTCTTCATTGAGATTACACAGAACAATACTGGTGTTTGCATACTGTACTGGTATCATGAGCCATTGATAAACTAATATTTTAGTTCTAGTTGTTTAAAAATAAAAAATATATAAATATTTTTGAATATATTATCAAATACAAATATAGAAATTATGTGTATAAACATAATATGTAAACATATAAAATGTAAATATTCTTAAGTATTTCTTGGTAGATAGTCTTGTTCTCCAGTAATAAAAATAATTTTATTTCTTCCTTTCCAATTTGTGTGTCTCTATTCCTTTTTGGTCCTGGTTTATTGCCTTGGCTAAGGCAAGCTATAAAATGTTGCATAGCAGTGGTGAGAAAAAAAATCCCTGCCTTTTTGCTAATCATAGAGGAGAAAGATTTCTAGTCTTTTTTCCAGTAAGTATAAATTTAGCTGTGTTTTGTTTATTTGTTTATTTTTGCAGATGCCCTTTATCAACTTGATGATCCCTTCTATTGCTAGCTTGCTGAGAACTTTATTATAAAGGAAAGCAGACTTTGTGAAATATCTTTTTGCTTGCCAAGTTGCTGGTCTGTCCTCAAACTTGAGGTCCTCCTAGCCTGGCCTCTGGAGTCACTGGGATTATAGGCATGTGTCACTGCACCTGGTTGGGTTCTTATTCTGTTGATGTGGTAAATTATACTCAATGCTCATTACTCATAGA
This sequence comes from Aplodontia rufa, assembly GCA_004027875.1. Lineage (NCBI taxonomy): Eukaryota > Metazoa > Chordata > Mammalia > Rodentia > Aplodontiidae > Aplodontia > Aplodontia rufa. The sequence goes on along the minus strand of PVKS010022544.1, from coordinate 23,101 downwards.
TTCCTATTTGTGAATTTGCCTGCTTGCTAAAATGTGTTTGTGATCTGTAAATCAACACACTCAGAGTATGGAAAAACTTGAGTCACCCAATGTACACATTCATAGCTGAGGTTAAAGTAGGTATGCTCTGCTTTCTTGTTTTGGCTTTCATACAGCATACATTTTTAACATTTTTGTGCTGTTCATCGATAATTTCCTGTTTAAAATTGCCCTCCAAGTGTAGTGCTGAAGTGCTCTCTAGTGTTCCTTACACAGAATATGAATGTGCTAGATAAACTTTGTTCAGGTATGAGTTGGTGCCGTCAGCTATGAGTTCAATGTTCATGAATAAGTAATATATGTTCAATAAAATGTCTTAAGTCATAACACAATACAATGCTATATGTTGATCAGTTGTTGAAAATGATACTGGAGGTCAACAGGAACCTAATCCAGTATTTTCCCTAGGAGCGATGATTCAGCATTTTCCAGTTCAGGGTACCTGGAGACTACTGATCTTAATGACTATGACTGAGAATTGGCTGTATAATGATTGAATTTTGAATGTAGAAACATTTTTGAATTATTGAAATAAGCCTTGTTTGGTAGTAGGTATTATTATTTTTACTTATTATTGTAGTTACTGTATTTGTTTAGAATTTTCATATGTATGTTCATAAGGGATATCTTTTTCATAAGTTTTTCTGTCCTGTTTTGGAATCAGGATAATGGAGATTTATAAATTGAGTTGAAGGAATTAAAGGAATTTTGTTATCTTCTATGTTCTGAAAGAGGTTTTGAAAGCATTGATGCCAATGATGTGGATGTCGGGTTCCTGTCCTCTTGGAATCGAAGAATGAAACTGAGGGACACGGAGGCAAGTGTAGTAGACAAATTTTATTATAGAAAGTAAAGCATAGGGAAAAGAGCAGACTTCCCCCAGAGTGGGGAAGGGGACAGAGCCGATGAGGCAGTGAGCTTTGTCCTTTTTATATGACGTCGTCTCCTGGATTGGTCACTGCTTCCTTGCCCTTGTACCTAGGACATAGGTGCAGGGAATCCTGGTTTGGTCTCTGGTCCATGCCCTAGGCGCCAAAGGAAAGAATGTGGTTCCTTTTTTAGCAGCTAGGAGTGTTTGCATCTGGGCCTGTCTGGCAGACCCTTATTAACATATCAACAGAATATCAAAGGAAAGAGAAAAAGTCAGTTTTCCCTTGACCTACTCAAATGTTCTACCTACTCTGAGTGCCTAACCTTTTCTATCTCAGCATGTTGTATCTTTCTTAAGTGTTTGATAAAATCTGTCAATAAACTACTTAAGGCTGCTGTTGGATTTGTCGGAGATTTTTAAAGCATAAATTTAATTCTTTGTTTTTTTTTTTTTTTTTGGAGAGAGAGAGACAGTGAGAGAGAAAGAGAGAATCAGTTTTATTTAGTTTTTCATGTGTCTTTCATTGTTTTGACACATACTGGGGTCTGAACTCAGTCCTCGCACATGCCAGGCAAGCGCTGTAACTGCTGAGTCACTGCTCCAGCTCCAATTTAATTTTATAATAGATTTGGAAATACTCAGTTTATGTATTCTTCAGTGAGCTTTGGAAATTTGGATGTTTCAAAGAATTTTGTCATTTCTTCAAATTTGTTAAAATTTTGGGTGTAGAGTTGCCCATCATATTCTTTCTTATATTTGTAATTTCTGAATTTTATTAGTTTTCCTGGCTTATTAGTTTTATTGATTGTTTTTTCAGCACTGGGGATCAAACCCAGGGCCTCACACATGCTAGACAGCTGTGCTATTGCTGAGCTACAATCCTAGCCCTTTACTGATTTTATTCAAGGAACAACTTTTGCTGTATATCTTTCTTTCTCTCTGTTTTCAATTTCATTGATTTATTTTTATTATTTTCTTCATTTTGCTAACTTTGAATTTATTTTTGTCTTTTATTCTTGTTACTTTAAGTAGAAATTTTCAATATTGATTTGAATATTTTCTCTATTGTCTAATGTAACCATTTAACATAATATAAATTTGCCTCAAAGAACTGCTTTAGTGGTATCACTCAAAATTTGATACCCATGTTTTGATTTTCACTCAATTCCAAATGTGTTAAAATTTCCTGTCATATACTCTTTCATCCTCATGACACATTAGAACAGTATTGTTTTAATTTCCAAATATCTATGGGGGGTGTGGTTTCAAGCTATTCTTTTGCTAATGATTCCAAATTGTGGTCCATTATTGTCAGAATTTCATTAAAGACTCATGCAAAATCAATTATAAAATTTTGCTATTATTATAATTATGTAGAATATGATCTATCTTTGAAAGTGTTTCATATGCATTTGAAAGGAATATATGTATATAATATACTCTTATTTACTGTAGTATTCTATAAATGGCAAATAAATCAAGTTGTTTAATAACATTGTTCAGGTCTTTCTTGTATTTACTAAATGTTCTATCAATTTCTGAAGGGGTAACACTGAAGTCCTAACTATAATTGTGGATTTGCCTGTGTCCCTTTTTAATGTTTCAGTTTCTCTTCAGGTATTGTGAAACTCTGTTGTAAGGTTCATAAACATTTTGGATGATTATTTCTTCTTGGAAAGTGACTTTATCTTGTATAAATACTCAATCTTCTTTAGTTTAGTGTTTGCCTGGAATATCTTTTCCCATACTATTACTTTAATGTTCTGGTTTTTAAATTTATTTTATTCAGAAATTTATTTGTTGAACAATCAACAAACTTCTAATGAAATAATATAATATTATATATATATATATATTCTGAAAATTAGATTTACCCCCAAGAGCCTCCCCCCATTACCCTCCTCTCTTTCTCAATACATCTCTACAAAAGCCTTAGGTTGTATGTCAGTACACCTTTTCTGGATTTAAAGCATGATAATAAACCTCCTTTCTCAAAGGCCGGTGTCTAGCTCCAGCCTCCAGAAATGAGTAAAAATATTTGATCCTTGCTTCTCTGGGTTATGCTTATTTCACTCAGAATAATTTCTTCCATAGCCATCCAATTACCTTCAAAGACTGCAATATCATTGTTTCTAATTGCTGAGTAAAACTCTGTGGTATATATATATATATATATATTACAGTTTTTGGATCCATTCATCCAGTGAGGGACATCTGGGTTGTTTCCATAATTTAGCTATTGTAAATTGAGAGACAGTCTTTTCAACAAATGGTGCTGGACAAACTGGACAGTCCCTTGGAGAAAGTTGAAATTAGACCCATATCTTTCTCCTTGCATGAGAATCAAATCAAAATGGATCAAGGAGCTAGGTATTAAACCTTGCAACTGATAGAAGACAAATTAGGTCCAGCACTTCAGCATTTGGGAGTAGGCAAAGACTTTCTCAACATGTCTCCTAAAGTGAAAGAAGTAAAGTCAAAAATCAGTGATTGGGATGCCATAAAGCTACAAAGCTTTTGCACCACCAAGGAAATAATCAAAAGAGTCAGAAGGTTTTCTACAGAATTGGAGAGAATCATGGGCTGTGATTCTTCTGACAGGGACATTGTATCCAGAATCTACAAAATCCTCAAAAATCTCAACTTCAAAAGCACAAACAACCCTATCAATAAATGGGCCAAAGAGCTAAACAGAAACTTCTCACCAGAGGACATTGATCAAGTCAATGGATATATGAAAAAGTGCTCCACATCACTAGTAAACAGATAAATGCAAATGAAAACTACATTAAGATTTCACCTCACAGCAGTCAGATTGGCAAAAATAAAGAAAATAAATAATAATAGATGCTGGAGGGGTTGTGGAGAGATAGGCACACTAGCACACTGCTGGTGAAACTGAAGACTGGTACAGCCCCTCTGGAAAGCAGTGTAGAGAATTCCCAAAAAACTAGGGATGAATTCACCCTGCTATTCCTCTCCTGGGTATTTTTCCAGGGGATTTAGAATCAGCACATTACAGTGACACAGCGAAATTGATGTTTGTAGCAGTTCAATTTACAATAGCTAAATTAATTCTGTGTTTTTAAGGTTTGATTAACATTTACCACCCTCATAACATTTTTCTACTAACTTCATTTATATTTTCCTTTTTCCTCTTTTTTTCTGCTGATTCTTTTGGATTAATTTTTTTATAATACCATTTCTAATTCATTATTTATACCTCTTTACAATTTTCTAAGTGATTGCCTTAGAATTTGAAATATGTATCTTTAATTAATCAGAATCTACTTGCAATTAATATTGAACTACTTCATGTGTAATACCAAGACCACCCTAAATTTCTTCCTCTCCCCTTTTGTGCTATTATTGTGGTACAGCTACCTTATTCTTGTACAGATATTCCAAATGCACAATATAATACCTTTGTTTTTGCTGTAGTTAGTAATTTATATTTTAAAGTGATTTAACATAGATAAAATGAATTTTATATTACCTTTATGCCATTTCAATGTTCTTTATTTCTTTAGGCAGATCCAAGTTTCTCTCTGGTACCATATTTCTTCTGCCTGGAACGTTTCCTTTAACATTTGTTATAATAAGGATCAGCTGGCAATGAATTCTGTTCTTACTTTCTCTAAAAAGTCCTTATTTTTCACATATATTTTCAGAATATAAAATTCTTGCATAACAGATTGTTTTCTTTCATCCCTTGGAAGATGAAACTATATTGCTTTCTGGTTTGCATTGTTCATGGTGAGATGTTTCTTGCATATAAACCCAGGACAAAACACATTCAGTGCCACAGCTCCTGAGCTGTGGCACAATGTGGGTAATGGGCAGAGGAGACTCCACCCTTCCTGGGTAGATTTCCTGACCCTTGGTTAAACCCCATGGATCCTAGGCTTCTGTTTATTCTTGCTGCCTCTCTGTGAGCGATGCTTGCTTTGTTTGACTTGTGTGAATATTCTGTCTTACTGGACTCATGCAGGTGTTACAGGTGTAGGGACTCTTTGAGACATCTTCATGGTACTGACTGTGTTGGGACCTGGGTCAACTCCGAGGGTCTGACAGAATTCAGATCCTGAGTATCAAGTGAACCAAGCTTCCCTTTCCATTGTTACCATCGTTTGTCTTTTGGGTTTTTGATAACAGCCATTCTAACAGGTGTCAGGTGATATCTCATTTTGGTTTGGAGTCGCATTGTCCTGACAATTTGCTCTATTGAGTATCTTTTCATTTACCAACTGATCATTTGTATGTCCTCTTTTGAAAAAAGGTTATTCAGGTCATTTGGACATTTTGAATTGGTTTACTTCTTTATTTACTGTTATTAAATTGCATGATGTTCTATACATAGTTTGTTCATTAATATTGTTGAAGAGAATTACATTTATAAAATATTGCTGTTTACTTACCCATTCTACTGTTACTGATTATTTGAGATTTTTCTAGTTTGGGTTTATCGAGAACAGTATTGCTTCATATATTCTTGGATATTTGTTTTGGTGAACATGCATATTTTGTTTTTATTGGGTACATTTTTATTGTAAGGAAAATTGCTGAGTCATAAGGCATGCAAGTAGTTGGTTTTTGGTTACCCTGCTTATCAATTTGTAGACTTATAATACCAATATATGTTGCCACTAGTAATGTAGGCAAATTTTAGTGTGCTCTGATCATTTCTAATACTTGTGGTTCTCTTCTTTTTTATTTTAGCTATTCTGGGGAATATCAAGCTGTTTAATTTTTTATTTGAGAACTAATGAAGTTGGCCATCTTTCCATATGTGTAGTGGTCATGTGGATTGCATATTTTCTGGAGTGACTCACCAAGTTCTTCATTTATGTTTCTACTAGTCATAGAGATCAGATATGAAGTGCATGTGTATGACACCTGATTTAGGATTCTGCAGTGTATTGGGGGGGATGCATTTCAATAAATTTGTGTGGTAAGTTTATGAATTATGGATGATTGTAATTTCTATTTTACCTTTTTTTCTGAAAGTTCTACAATTACTATGTGTGTATAAATAACTTTAATCAGTAAAAACGTTTAAAAACTAAGTCCTGTCATGACATAAATATTGTTTGCTGATATATATTAATGTGTACATAATCATTTTGATTCATACATTGTGTTAACTGGAAAAATGGTCAAATTTGATTAGAGATTTAGAACTTTAAGAGAACAAAGTGTCTGTCTTTCCCAGCACACTTTCTCTGGTGTTTATCATGGTATGAATAAATCAGTAAGTGGATGAATAAATAAATGGCTCAGAAAAGACTCCTTTCATGATTATATGATTGATGTCATAACTACTATCCACAGGTACTGTTGGAATTTTTATATATGAAAAGAAAATAATTTTAAATTTTGATGTACTGCTAAGTCATTAGTCTCACAACTCTTTTGGTTTGATTATAAAGCTTAATATGTGTTTTGTAGTTTTAAAGCGTATTGACTGAGATGTAAATTGTTTTGTTGGAAAAGAATTATATTACTGATGATTTTTTCACAATGTTGTACTAATTGTACAATGTTTTGTTTAGGGAAGAGATTGATTTGTATTTTCTAACTTGATGTCTCATTATTTCATTATCTTTCCATCTCAATATTCCCATTGTTAATGTGTTTTTAGCCTTATGTGAAATAGAATTTACTAAGATTCATGTTAGCTATCATGTAGAGTTTAAAAATAGTAACTGTGAACACCAATTTTACAAGCTATGGAACATATTTGTGATGTTGTTATGGGGGCAGGACTTATACCTTTATGTAAGTATGATATGAATTTATAATTATTAAGCTGAATAGTTGATATGTAATAGAGGATATGTTTGATATAATGTTCATACCAAAACTAATTAAAAAACCATTCAGTTTTAAAATTAGAATGTGGAAGGTCATGAGAAAAGTAGTTGGATTTATTATTCACATGTTATTTGAATGGAGTGTATTTATACCAACCTACTAAAACAATTTCATCTGATTTAGTCACTGTTAGAACAGCTTTAAATATAATTCACCAAATAATGTCTGCAAACTTTCTGATTGTAGACATTGTGCTGTGCAAAATGTAAAGCTAACAGTAAGTAAAGCTCTTTAAAAAGTATAGTACCCTTTGCAAATTTGTTTGGAATTAATTTGTTTTGAGTAAACGGAAATTAGTCTGTTAAATGAAGCTTATAAAAAAAAGGATTACAAAGGGCCAAGAGACCATCTCACCAGGATAGCTTAAAACCCACACATTTGTATGAGTCAGAAGAAGTACTGTCCTTTAAAATGATCTTATTCCTTCCAAATGCCTGAGCTTTTGCCTCCTGACATGATTCAGAGATCTGGCAAAGTATAAACATATTTAGAATCTTATTCATTAGAATACTGAACTCATCCATCAGCAGGACTGACAAGGTCTGAGACAAAGCATTTCGCCTGGCACACAACCTGTACTGAGATTTTCCTGTGGCTATAATGCAGTACACCTGACAGATGTGTGAGTCATTTAACACAGCATGAGGTACTCATAAACACCACAGACTGGCATTCAACATGATAGGGATTGTTTTTCTTTTGTCTGCCTGAAGTTGTGTGGCCTATAATCAATAAAGTATTGAGGAATAACCAGCTAAAACATAGGATGTGATATCATTTATATGCGATATTTTTCTTTGCTCATAAAACTTATAAAATATCCCAGAAGCAGATATTTCTTGACACTGGGAAAAATATGTTCCGTATACCTCCCTTTATATGATCCAAATTGGTTTAGAAAAGAAAAGCATCAAAGGCATTATTTGTTCATGGTGTAAAGATAGCTCATTTTCTGTTTATATGCTTGATATTTCCTTAGAGATAGAATGGGCTTTATTAAAACCATGCTAATTTTTAAATTCAATATGGTGGTGATGAAGTATAACAACTACAAGAGCACTTTTAAATTCTCAATAATAATGTGTTTGAATCAGAAAAAGGAATGCAGGAATGAATATATACCATCTGTAGTTTTTCAAATTATACTGTATGTCCTAAGGGATAGAGATAGATGCTATTAATTTAAATGTCATGTTTGCATAGAATGAAGTACGGCAATTTTAAATTTGGCTTTATTAAAGTTTCTTTCTTAGCTCAAGTTTCTTCATTTGGCAAATAGCAATTTGAGCAAGTGCTCACTAATCTAGTTTATTTAGGTCCTTTGGGGAGTGGTAACAGGCGGAGGGGGGCACAATACTTTCAAAATAGCATTTTATTGCATTTATAAATTATTATATAATCAGAATCTTCTTGCAATTATATGGGGAGTTCAGAAGTAAGAAAATCAACGATACTTTAAAGGATCAAATAAATACCACATTTGAACCCAGGTGCCCTCCTGGCATATTCAACACTTATTTTAGAAGCTCTTTTTGCAAGCATAGATTTGTTAGAAAAAGATTCCAGCTTTGTTCTACATAGGTCACAGCTTTGTTCAGTTTGCTTTAGGGTTCAGCGATTTGCTGGTTACAGCTGCATATGCAGATGCAAAAATTGTTTCATCTGAGAAAATAACCATAGCTTAGCATTTATGTGCCAAGGTAACTGCAGAAGTTAATGAAAACATTCTTTAAGGCTATGCCCAAACACAAAGAATGGTTTGGAATTCAGAAGCACACACATATGTCAGAAAGGCAGAAATTAGTCAAACAATTTCTCTTTCTAATGTTTTCTTTATATCCGTTGCTAGCTACAGAATACTAACTGCTTTTCTGACACTCAGTTCTGTATCCTGCACATCCAGGCTGGCAATCTTAGATTTTACTTCATTGATGGTGATATTTTGAGCAAGATTTTTCTTAACTAGCTTCAGGATTAAACACTTTGCTCTGCTGGCTACTTTGGAAAGGGAATTCTAAAGTCCAGTGCAATCTACATGCATATATCTGTATTTTTATTGTCATTTTTCACAATAAGGAGAGTGAGCATAGGTTTGAAATAATTTAAGTAGGAGTGTGATGTAGGTACTGAATGTAAGTTAATCCCCTCAACTGGAAAGATTTCCTGGAGATGTAAACCCAATTTCCATTTTCTTAGGAAAAACAAACCTACATGATCTTTAGTGAGTGGTTTCACATTTACTTTTGACTATTTAATTAAAATCTGTCTCTACTATAAGACTCCAAGCTCCAGAATTGTAGGAATTGTGTCTGTCTCATCCTCACATTGTTGGTGCCCAGCATGTTGTGGGGACCCAATGAAAGCTCTTTGAATGAACGCATACCACCACCACCACTGCCACTACTACTACTTTATAGCACTACTTTACACTATTGATACAATTTTCTAATATTCAATTGTAATTTTGAAATATTAGTAAAACAAGTATTTCTGGAGTTTTTCTTTTTATCAGTTTGTGTTGTATGGTTTTTGTGGATCAATAAATAACATCTTCTTTCCCTTCCTACTTTGAGTGACTTGAGAGATACCCCAAAGGCAGACACAGATTGGAGGACATGGTTTAGATGTGTAGCCATAACATGCTACCGATTTCTCAGGTTTACATCACTGACCCTATTAACAATTATTGTCAAGTCCCTACTTGGGAGCAAAGAGAAATAAAAATTACCTTCAATCAATGGATATGTGTGAAGAGAGAAACACTACAAAATGGAAAATTCAGAGGAAGGGTATAGAGATGATTCAAGAGATCTTGTAGACAAAGGAAGTAAATAGTGTGATAATCACAAAACAAAGCAACTATTTATTTTCTGTTTACTTGGAGATTAAAAACAAGGACCACTGAGCAAGAAAACTCTCTCTCTGAATTCCTGTCTTCTGATGTTAGAAGATGAAATAAGAATACTTAACTATCTGTGAATTAAAAAAAATACATATCATCTGGCAAAATGAGAACTTTTCTGAACTTTGATATCTGAACCTTTAAAATTTCAGATGCAATCTTTACCCATTTGTTATTACAGCAGGTAACCAACCTGTTCCCCATTTCTCCCATCTTCTTCCATGATATTAAAGATATAATCATAAGCAAGAAATATATTCATCAGACACAGATTTAAGTGCTCTAACAGTATAGTCTCTTCTTGCCTGTGAGGTAGTAGAGTGTAAATAAAAATTAAGATCTCTGAAGTGTAGAGATAAAGACCCTGGGTTAAAGGATGCCAAGTATATAATGTGTTTGTGTACAGGACCATGACAATATGGTCCATGCTCTGTAGAACATTGGCTGTCACTGTTTTGATCATACTATGTTAGAATGAAATCTTTCATTGTCCAGTTGATCCAAGTGCTGCTTCCTACTAGGGTTGTCCCTTCTAGGACATTCCCACTTTTCTGTATGTCTGTGATCTCTATTTTGTCTTTGGGAAATTGTAGAATAGCCCAGATCATCAAAGATTAACAGGCCCCAGGTGGAGCTCACCAGGTCTCAGGTAGGCAGCTCTTGAATGGAGGCCTATGCTCCTCAGTGAGATGGCTGCACAGCCTGAGTGAGCACCCTGGTGTTGGTTGGGCTTCCCTGTGGCTCCCAAAGGGTTGCTGAGTTTCTGTATGCTGACTCCCTGCCTCTCCACCTCGTGGAGAATTTTTGCACACACTCTTTATCAGACTGAGTCTCTTCTACTATCACCTTTGATGTCCACAAAAGACACCTCATCTGCCACCTTCCCCCATCAGTGCAGGTGACTCACTTCTGTTTCTTCAAGGAGGTGGGAGTGGAATGATTTAGTTCTCCCTCTAGGCTCTTTCCAAAATTATGATTTTGGCTGCAAAAATCTTCTCTTAAAAATTATTCCAGAAGTTTCTAGGGATAAAAACAATATAAACCAAGCACTGATTGATTAGTTCTTAATTATTTCTAAACTCACTGTAACAATTTTATTTTCCCTTAAAGCAATGGTGAAACTTTTTACCTGTTGGAAGAAAATTCAATTATAAAAGTGTAAGGAAAGGAAAATAATATAGATTAATATTCTAATTTACTCTTATGATACATTATTAGTGAATTTCAAAGTAATGTTATAAAATAAATACCATTACCTTCATATTATTAATAAAAAGTAATACACAGACAATGCAAACTCAGTATAATACTTCTCCAAAGAGACGATATTCTTTCTTGAATGAGAATCTTTGCACACACTTCTTTCTCTGCCCAAGATCTGGCTAAATTATCCATATTTTCATCCAAAATGTGTTGACATGTTATGTATCCTAGAGTTCTCAAAGGATTGAAAAGTGGAAGAAAGTCCTGCATCTTTTACTTATGCATTTCTAACTGCAAAGTAGGAATAAGAAAAATGTTATAAATGCTTATCTTGATTGAACACTGATGCCCTCAGAAGATCGGAGTGTCTTTGATGCCTTTGAGGACTTTTGAAAAGGAGTAGAAGTGCCATAGGAGGAGAGAGAGGGTGAAGCAGAAGGCTCTTATTTATGTACTGCATGGTGAAACATTTTGTAGTTTATTTACTCCTAGTTAACTGGATTTGTGGATTATACTCTCACTCTAAATAAAATAATCCTCACAAGATGGGCTAGGGTCATAAACTTTTCTTTAGAGGAAGCTCAAGACTGAAGGTAATCTAATACCATCACTGCAAATGCAGGTTACAATGAGAGAGCAGAGTTAAGGATGAGCTGTTTTCAGTTACATGGAGCAAAGGCATAAAGGTGAGATGTTCGGTGAAACGTTGGAAGTTTTTAAGGAGATTAAAACAGAATCCTATCTGTAATGTTCTGTTTTTTAGTTAAAATGTGGCATTTAACTTTTTGTAGTTTAGGATGTGGGAGAAATGGTGCATTTAATGGGGAAAAACAAGGCAGGTGTGAATATCCACATTCACTTCCAATCAACAGTTAACTTGGGTTTTGAGTGGCATTCCTACATTACTTGCAGAATGATCATGAATGTGTGTTTATCATTTTTTTGTCCTAATGCATAGAGTAATCTTTTTTTTTGCATTTTTAAAATTTGTTCAAGTTAGTCTTACATTTAGCGGGGAATCATTGCCATACAGTCATGAACACATGCATAATGACAGAGCAAGCCAAAGCTGATGCTATTCCAAGGTCTCCCCCCTTGGATTCTCCCTGATCCTATGTTTCTCCCTACTTAACCCACATGATAGTTAGGGTTCTCATCGTAGACTAAGTCTCTTCACTGGATTGATACCCCCATACTCCTTCCCTCCAGCTGCCTTGATATCCCTCTTATTTCCCACACCTGCCCTCCCTTTATCCCCTAGCAAAATAGGCAAGGTTCCCTCTGCTCATGTAAAAATTCATATGTTGAGGTATAATATTATTAGCTTAGCCAACTATCAGTCTTTTTCCGATTATATTCTAGCCTCCTCATATGAGAGTAAACATTTGGCCTTTGAGTCTCTGAGTTTGGGATATTTCAATCAGCATAATTTCTTCCATCTCCTTTCATTTGGCTGCAAATGCCATGATATTGTTCTCTAATAACGGAGTGAAATTCCACTGTATATATGTACCACAGTTTTTGAATCCACTCATCCAATGAGGGGTATCTAGGTTGGTTCCAGAGTCCAGCTATAGTAAATTGAGCTGCTAAGAACATTGTTGAAGCTGTATCTCTGTAATATGCTGATTCTAGCTCTTTTGGGAAAATACCCAGGAGTGGGATAGCTGGATCATAAGGTGGTTCCAGCCCTAGTTTTTTGAGGAGTCTCTGCACTGCTTTCCAGAGTGTCTGTACCAGTTTGCAGTCCCACCAAAAGTGTGACAGTGTTCCTCTATTCCCACAGCCCCCTCCAGCATGTCATTATTCATATTTCTCATTTTTACTACTCTGACAGCACTGAAGTGGAATCTCAGTGAAGTTTTGATTTGCGTTTCTCTAATTGCTAGAGATGTAGAACATTTTCTCATATGTTTACGGGCTTTTTGGACTTCATCCATTGAGAAATTTCTATTTAGCTCTTAGCTCTCATTGATTGGATTATTTGTGTTTTTGGTGTTCAGTTCTTTTGCGTTCTCTATATATTCTGGACATTAGCCTTCTGTCTGAGGTGTAGCAGGCAAAGATTTTCTCCCATTCTGTGGGTTCTCTCTTGATACTCTTGAGTAATTCTTTAGCTTTGCAGAATCTTTCAGTTTAATTGCATCCCATTTATTTATTCTTGACTTTAATGCTTGCATTATGGGTGTCTTGTTAAGGAATGTGATGCTGACCTCAATGTCATGTAGTGTTGATCCTCCTTTTTCTTCAAGTAATTGTAAAGTTGCTGGCTTAATTCCCAGATCATTGAATTATTTTGATTTGATTCTTGTGAAGGGTGAGAGGTAAGGATCCAATTTCAGTTGTCTACGTATGGCTATCCAGTTTGTCCAGCACCATTTGTTGAACAGGCTGTCCTTCTTCCACACTATGCCTTTGCCCTCTTTATCAAATATCAGATGGTTAATGTTTGAGTTTTTTGCCTCAATATCTTTTATTCTGTTCTGTTGGTCATCATTTCTATTTTGATATCACTATCAAGGTTTTTTTTTTTTTTAACTATAGCCCTGTAGTATAATTTCAGGTCAGGAATTATGACACTTCCTGCTTCTTCTTTATTGATTAGTAATGTTTTGGCTATTATGTGTGGTTTGTTATTACATACACATTTGAGAATTGTTTTTTCTATGTCCATAAAGAATGACATTGGTATCTTGATAGGGATTGCATTGAATCTGTAAAAGGCCTTCGGTAGAATGGCCTTTTTGATTATATTGATTCTGCATAACCTAGAACATGGAATGCTTTCCTATCTATTCAGGTCTATTTAGTTGTTTCCTTCTACTATTAGGTTTGGGATTGAATTGTTCCTTTTTTTCTAGAGAATTTAAGTTAGAGCATAAGTCTATTTGGGCTCTTTCTTGATTTTTGATGAAGTCACTCAGTGCTATAAATTTACTTCTTAAGATAGCTTTCAAACTATCCCAGAGATTTCAATACACTGTTTCATCATTCTCATTCATTTCCAATAATTTCTTGATTTCTGTTTTCAATATATCTTTTATCCATTCTTTGTTTAAGAGGGTATTATTCAATTTCCAAGTATTTGAGTAGTTTCTGTTGTTTTTGTTGTTGTTAATTGCTAAGATCATACCATTGTGGTCTGACAGGATACATGGGACTATATCAGCTTTTTTGTATTTGTTAAGGTTAGCTCTATGGACTAGGATGTGGTCTCTTTTGTGAGCTGCTGAGAAGGTAAACTCATTAATTTAGGACAGAATATTCTGTATATGTGTGCTAAGTCCAGTTGATTAATATAGATGTTCATGTTAGAGATACTTTTGTTGATATCTTGCTTTGATGATCTATCTATTGTTGATATGGAATATTAAATCCCTCAGTATTTTTGTATTGTGATCAATGAGGGGTTTAATATCCTTGAGCATTTTTTTCCATATATTTAGGAGGGTTGTAATTGGGGGCATGAATGTTAATTATTGTTATGTCTTCTTGATGAATTGTTCCTTTTACTATGATGTAGTGACCTTCTTTGTCTTTCTCACTAGTTCCTGGTCAAAATTAACTTTATTGGATGTAAGGATCACAATGCCAGCTTGCTTTTTCGGGCCACAAGCCTGGTAGGCATTTTGCCAACCTTTCACCTTAGGTCTGTGTCCATTTTTTATTATAAGGTGTGTCTCCTGTTGGCAGCATATTGTTAGATTTTATTTTTTGATCCAGCAAGACAATCTGTATCTGTTGATTGGGGCATTGAGTCCGTTCACATTCAGAGTTAGAACAGATATGGGAATCTGGATCTCTGACATTGTGAGCATTGCTGTGTTTTGCACCATCTTGGATGTCTTTTGGTGTGTAATGTGGTTATTGACTCTCATTGTTTAAGGGTTTTGGAAGTTCTTAGTGTGATGCTTTGAATGAAGTATGTCCTTGAGAGTTTTCTGTAGTTCAGGCTTTGTATTCATGTATCTTGCCTGCTTGATTTATCATTGAAGTATTCAATTCCCCTATCATATTTAAAGTTGAGTTTTGCAGGGAATATTATCTTTGACTGAAAATTATTTTCTTTTGACTTTTGCAAAATATCATTCCATGCTCTCCTGGCCTTTATTGTCTGATCTGAGAATTCCATGGTAATCTGAATTGGTGTGCTTTTGAATGTGATTTGGTGTTTTTCCCTTGCTGCTTTTGGGATTCTCTCTATTATTTCTCTGTTATTCATTTTAAAGATGATGTGTCTCAGTGAGGTTTTCATTTGGTTAGGTCTGTTTGGATTCCTATAGGTGTCTTGAATTTGATTTTCTGGATCAATTCTGATATGGGGAAAATTCACCTTGGTGATTTCACTTAGAAGTTTCCTAATGCCCCTTGTTTATATTTCAATTTCTTTTCAATACCAATTCTCTCAAGTTATTTCTTCTCATCTCATCAATTATTACTTGGAAGTTCTGATCATGTACAATAAGTTTCTTTTTTTTGTTTGTACTCCTTGAACTCAATGTTGCTCAGCCCATCTTCATTATCTGATGGTCATTTCTTGAGAGCTGAGGTTCTATTTTCTATTGAGTTTACTCTGGTATTAGTATTTTCCAATGAACTTTTGATTTGGTTGACAGTATTTTTCAATTCTGAGAGCTCTCCTACATTTCTTTTCAGAATATCTACCTCTTCATAGATGTGGACTCTCATCTCCTGAAATTGCTTATTATCTCTTTCCTTAAATCTTCTTTCAATTCTTTGATTGAATTACTAATCATATAGTTGATACATTTTTCTAGGTTTTCATCTAGGACCATGACCATGGACTCCTTGGATGGAGAGCTGTGGGGTTGAGATTGAGGTTATTTCTCCCCCCCCTTTTTTTTCATTTTCAGTTACAGAGAGAGTGACTTGAGGCCTGACAGTGAATAATTCTTTAGGGGCTTTGCTGGTGCTATTGGAGCTTCTTATCTCTTTGCTTAGTTGGGCTGGGGTACAATTTGAGTAGCAAAGTTCAATGGTTGCTACCACAATCGATGAAGTTTTGTGAACCTTTAGGCTTTCCCGTACCTCAAGTGATAGGGGGTAGAAGTCAGTAAGTGCAACCAATGTATACAACAGACAGTGGCAACTGTAGCTGTTATAGTGTTAATTAGCATCTGTAGGAGCATTTGAATTAGTAGTTTTCATCCAAAAAAGCTCTGACACTATACTTAGATAGCAAGTAAACATCCATTTTCAAGTTTGATGTTTTCTTCAGTTTAGCAGGGCCAATGTTGGTGAGGAAGAAAAAATGTATAGAGAGCAAAGGGAATGAGGTAGGAAGGTAGTGTGTAACTTGTGACTTAGGATATAGAGCTACAAGGTAATAGAGTGATGTAGCCTATTCTATTAATAAAAAGAAAAAGGTAGAAGTGGGATGAGAATGGAGTAAAGACTATGATGGGGAAAAAAAGAGAACAGAATACAGTTTAGGAATTGACAGAGTAAAGGGAAGAAGAGTGTAGTATAGAGTGGGATACCTCTTTGGCTCAAGAGACTGAGGGGTAGTTTGCTTTAATATAGGCATCTGCAGGTTGGACCCCAATGATATGAATATAGCAGTCAAACACAAGAAGTCACAGTGACAGTAAAAGCCAATCCATGGACACACACACAAACAAAAATACATACATTCAGGAACACCAATTTCAGTAACAACAACAGCACAAAGAGTTGAGAAGGTTCTAAATTATTACCACTGAAGTCAGTATGTAACATGGGGAAATATGTTCATAGCTGACTTCCAGGTGGAGTCACTTCCCAGTTGAGTTTTTTGGAGGGAATGAGTTTTGGTCATCACAGCTGACAGTGAGATTCCCAGGAGGCCTCCCAGTATTTTTCTCCTATAGAGGGATTACAAACAATCACTTTCCCTGCTTTCTGTGAGAATAGACTTCTGGGCCACCTGAGTTGCACTCTTGGGATATTTAATGTCTGCCTGTCCAAACTCCTGTCCCTCTTCAGCCAGGGACCCAGGAGCCACTGAGAGTCTTGTGGATCCTGATGTAGCTGTATGGAACTCTTACTACTCCAAGGAGAGTTGCCATCCTGGACTGAGCTTCCCTGGGATCATTATCGCCCTACTCTTGGGTGTCTTGAGGTCCTCAGTGTCCCCAAGGGATGATGTGTGCGGCAATCACAATCCCAGCAACAGTGTGAAGGAGACACTGGCCCAGCTAGACCAGCATTTGTGGAGGTCTCAAATGCTACCACTAGGAGGCATGGAAGCCTGGTCCCACTTAGAGAACCCAGGACCTATGAAATTGGGTCTATACACAGAGATCAGGGATTGAAAGTGGAGGAAGACACTGAGTCCAAGCTGCCCCTTCTGTTCGTAGGTTCCTGAGGCTGATGCAAGTCACTGTCTTGTCTGAGAGTTTCATGCAGCATCTGTTAGACCTGCAGCTGGAGACCACTCTGGCTGATTAGGCTCTATGGAGCAGAGTCCTGGTCACAGACTTCTCCTGCAGTTCCAGTGTGTAAGGGGGTGGGCAGGAAGCCTCCAAATGTGAGTTGCAAGACCAGAAGGGAGGGTCCACCAGTCTCACAAAACCCCCAGAGCAAATAGTAAAAACACTGAGTATGTAGAGTCATGCCTCTGGACTTAGCTCCCTAATCTGCACTGTATCTGGTGGTTTTGATTTCACTTTTTACCAAGGAGTATCCTGTAACACCCTCCAGGAGGAATCAAGATGGCTCCACTGTTTATGTGCAATTTGTGCCTTATTAACTATTAAATGTTGATAGTAATGCATGCCTATAAATTATAAATGTATGTTTTTCATAGATTGAGTGCATGGAGTGCATGATTAAATGTTACCAAACTTACTAATGATTCATGATTTTATTTAGACTTTATATTACTAGAAAACATATCTTGACTCCACTTCAATATTCCTCTTCCTAGGGTCTCTTGGCACCCTCTCATCCTTCTCATCTGTCATCCCTTCTGTGGTCCACCTGATATCCATGTCATGGTTTGCCTAGGAAGAGGAAGGACTAGAGTAGAATAAGGTAATGTTAGCTGGAGATGGACACACTGCTGATTGTGTGATAGCGGGTTTCTATTGTACCTTTTTTGCAGTAAGTACAAGAATTTTCTCTTTGCGTCTGCCTCGCCCCCAAGATTGATGACAGGGACAGAGACTTATTTATATTTATATTCTCGTAATTAGCCAATATATCTCACACATAGAAGGCAACTGAGGAGATTCATGATTAGATTTCATTAAAAAGCTACCAAAAACTGAGATGATAAGATATGTAAACTCAGACATAGCTGCCTATGTTCACCTCATCTTTCAAAATCCAGGACAAGTACTCTCCTGAGGTATGCATCTTCTTAACAGTCAGTATTCAACACATTGAATACTTTTAGCAGTTTCTTCTAACCATAACTTCTGGAAGATAGCAAAAATTAGTAAGAAATTTTGGGCTAAAGATGAAGTTCAATGGTAGGGCATTTCCCTAGAGTGCACGAGACCCTGGATTTGATTTCAGTTACAGAAACTAAAACAAAATAAAATTTTCCATAAGTTACAATCAGCAGTATGCCCATCTCCAGCTAACATTACCTTATTCTACTCTAGTTTTTCCTCTTCCTCAGCAGCCCACAACATGGATATCTGGTGGACCAGAGACAGGATGAAAGATGAGAAAGATCAGTGGAAGAAAGTGGACTCTCAAGCTTTCTCTAATGCAGCATGAATTACCTGTTCTAACTGTAGTGGACAAACGTGGAATGGCAAGAATATTCTCCAGCAGCGTCATGTGCTGGAGGTAAGAGCTCACTTGATGACGTGACACAAGAAAGGGCAAGGCTACTGGCAGACTCAGAGAGGAGGCTATTACAGGAATCCAGATTGTGCTACAGGTGACCCAGAGTATGGTAAAGTCAGTGGAATTATAGGCAACTAGATGAATCTGAAAAATGGGAAGGAGGTAGAAAATAAGAATTTGGGTCCTAGATGAAACCATGGTTCTTAGATAGTTGCATGACTGATGATGTCATTCATTAAGGAAGGGATTGCTGAATAGTATTCCATTGTGTATATATGCAATATTTTCTTTACATGAAAGACAAAAATGGATTGCACACATGTGGAATCTAAAAACAGGCAAATCACAAGAGAGTGGAATGGTGTTCATGAAATCTGGAGGTTGGGGTGATTTTGGTCAAAGGATACAAATTCTGTTAGAAAAGAGTAAGTTCAAGAGAACTATTGTACAACATAGTGACTGACTACAGTTAATAATACTGTATCATGTATTTGGAATATGTTAGGAAAAGTGGATTTTAATTGTCACCACCACAAAAAGTAGGTGAGGTAATGCATATTATAATTAGTTTGATTTAGTTATTCCACAGTGTATACTATACATGATATAAAAAACATCATGTTGTATACCATAAATACATACAATTTCATTTATCATTTAAAAATTAAAAGGTCACTGAAAAAAGAGGAATATAGTTTTCAGGGTTAAAAATATGAAAATGTATAAATAAAGAGTACAGTCTCTTCACTGGTTTCACTGTGAATTCTACTCTGCATGTACAGTCACATTTGGGCAGCCCACATGTTCACTAGTAGTCTAGTTCACTTGCTCCTTACCATCACTTACCTTCCTTTTGCATTATCAGTGTCACCCCAGATCATTTTAGGGTCTTCCATTGATTCTGCAGCAGCCCCACTGACAAGGACCCCAGCTTCCTCTGCTTGTCACTCTGTCCTCTACATCAAAGCCAATGCAATTTTTCCAAATTGCAGATCTAATGAGGTCACATCTTTGCTTAAAATCCAAGCAGCTTATCGTCAAGCTTCATAATACAGCTCTCTTTTATTCCTCTTACATCATCTCTGATCATATTTCCCTATTCTCCTCATAGTTATCAATTCTTAATATGCACCGTGTTTTTTAATTACCTCTAAGAATTTGCATCTTACATGAATCATGACTTATTTTTTCTTTGTATTTTCATCATTATTTTTATATTGAATCTTAATGATTTTACTTAAAATTTCACTTCTGGAAGTTTCCCTGATTGCCAGCCCTCTTCCAAATATTGATTAGATTTCATCCTTTCTGCCCACAGTTTATCATATATTTTCCTTATCATTACACATCATGGGGTTTAATAATTTTCTGTTTATTTGTCTGAATCCTATACTACACATTATCAAGGTGGGGCCTGTTTCTGTCTTGTAACTGTTTCTTGACACCCGATAAAGTTTCCATTACATAGTTGATGATCTATACATAGTTTTTAATGAATATTGACAATTGAATGATTTATATGATATTACTCTATAAATCTGAGCAATTTTCAATATGTATGATAACTATCTTAAACTAAATGAAGAATTTGAATTTTATCAATATAAATATCCAGTCTTAATGATATGTTACATTGAAATCTTGCTTTTGCCCATTTAGAGTATTTTGCTAATTATTTAAAGCAATTTGTTAAAATAAATGCCATCCATAAATTGCACACTTACCATCATTGTCTAATCTATTGCAAAATAGAACTGAGAAAGCCTCTAATTCTGAGATTTTGATGAGTGCAAATACAACTTCTTCTAATTATGGTTATTTGTGGGTATTGGTACATTTTAGAAGCAGATCTTTTCTACTTAGCTGTAAATAGCCATTCGTCTTTTTTTTCATCTTCAGAGCATAGTTCTTTAAGCTAAGTTAATTATCACTTGTTATCATTTTCATATAACTTGATATCAGCTCTGTTCTCTAGAGGTCACTTTGAATTCTGTTGTTGCCTTTTTAACCCTTTTTCTTGAATCCATCCTGCACATGACCATCAGATTAACCTGCTTTGATATATTAATATTGTCATAGTATTTCTATAGCATAAAAATCACAGTATTTCTATGATATAAAAAATTTAATAAATTTCTTTCATTACCTAGAGAACTATGTTTCAAAATTCAATGCAGAAGAATTTTTCCTCCCCAAACACCTTAGATTCAGCATTTTCATCAGATGTGTACATGTGGCTGGGTGCTTAGCAAGGAGCTCTCCCGGCAAAAAACAGGAAAGAGAGCATAATTTTGCTCACACAAGAATTTAAGATTGCAACCTGGTCAGCTGCAGTATTTAAAAGGTAAGATAGGGAAGATTTAGGAAAAATCAAGAGACATAAAACTCTCAGAATAAGCAGGATAAAAATAATTTTCATGATAATTTTCTGTTTTAGGCACTGTAGTACTCTCATCCTTCACCATTTCTTCAAGAAAAATTAATCAATACGTTGAACTAACTGATCCTGTGGGATGTGAATTGCACCTCTCAGTACCAAAAGTACATGTTGAAACTCCAATCTCAAAATCAATAACAGTAGTAGTCACTCAGAAACTATCATTATTTTTGCCTTTCATCTTTCCTTTATTTATTCAGAGAAGCAATTATTCCCTTTTATCAATGAAAATTCAGTCAGGTCCATATATTTTCAGTTTTCTCTTTGCAAAAAAAATTATGGTCATTTAAGTTTCAAATAGTTTAAAATTACAGTTAAGTTTCCAGCCACAATTCTGTAATTAAAGGTAACTAGTACCATGTAATAATCAAACTTTGAATCTAATTTAAGGTTAAATTTCTCCCCAGCTGGGGCACTCACAGACAGAAATCAGAAGCTGGCTTTTCCGTTTTTATGTCTCTAGTCTTTTGTTCCTAACCTTGTGCTCCTTTTTTGCTGAGTTCCCCAACCCTCAAAACAGGGGGAGAGAACATGGGAACACAGTAGGGATGCTCTTAGCCTCTGCATTTAGCTGACGCTTTTCTGTGTGTTTATACAGGCTCTTGGAAGACTCTGCTGTTGTTGGGACCCTCAATGTCTGGTTTTCTGACTGAATTGAATGAACTCTCCTCTGACTTACAGTTTATGCTAGGTTTCAGCTCTAGGGAATTTTTCAAATTGCTTCTTTTCTTCCAGCCAAAGTCCTTTTGCTCCTGTTATACAGATATGACTTGAATTCTTACTAGCCCTTCTCATCACAAGTTCTGTGCTTCTGGTTGGCTTTGATAGAGCAGGATGTGCTGAAAATGACATCTCAATAATTGTGTCATGTGAAGAAGCCTGACATAAAAGATAACTTGGAAAAAGGCAGAAACCAGCTTGCTTATCTCAACTATTCAGTCACACTAATTGAGGTTCCAGAAATAAAAGTGAGGGTGTCTTACACTGTCCCCACTTCATTCAAGCTACTAAGGGATTGATGAGGCCACAAGCTGGGCCCAGGTGAGACTTTCAGAAGCGGTGCTCACTCAGTCAATCCGCAGAACTGGGAGCAAATCAGACACTGATTTGTCCAGCCCCCATTTGGTGTGGTTGTACCATAGCAGATCGTGGATATGCCACACCCAAATGTTTTACCAGTTAGAACCTGGAAGAACCTCATGGCATCTCCATCCCATCATATCCTTTTGAGAAAAGGGGCCACCTACCAATCTTCAGAGAGCTCAGTGGAAGCTTCTCTTATATGGGTTTAGAGAATGTTCTCCCAGTGTAGTGAGATCTTATTCAGAATTTCTTTTTTTTCTTGTGTAGATAAAAGACACCGCATTGTGCATGTGGCTTTTAATGACTGGTATATATCATTCCTTGTGGACAATTCTGAAATCTAAGAGTCTCTTTAGAAAGCCCAACTGTACATACTATGTGTGTGTGTGTGTGTAATGTTAGCAATATCTACCATGAGGCTGTTTGTAATTTTTATTTATCCCCTGTGCAAGAATATGCATACATTTTGTCGTAGAAATCTTAATGATAATATCTGGAAAAGGTGCTATATAATGTTTGGTATATTAGTTTTTTAAAGTAACAAATAATGAATTATTAATACATTCTTCTTCAGAAATTTCAGAAAAGAGGTGCTGCAACTCCATGGAGGCTCCTTATGTCGCCCCCGCCCTGGGTTCTGGAGCAGGGAGCAGGTGGAACGGCCTCGGCGAACCTTAGCCGTTCCTCAGGGGGCCAGTAGGACATTGGGAACCGGCCGCAGGCGCCGGCAGGACAGGGCTGGGGGCGGGGGGAAGAGGAGTCGCTCCTGGCAGCGTTCCTGTGCGAGAAGCGGGCAGAACGACCTTGCTAGCCGTCCTCCCAGGGGCCGAGTTAGGGCGGGGACAGGGCGAGGAGTCGCTCCTCAGAGCGTTACTGTGTGAGAAGCGGGCAG
>PVKS010022543.1:0-33596 GCA_004027875.1 Aplodontia rufa | reverse complement strand
ATTCCTGGGTTCAATCTGTAGTACCCCAAACAAAAACCAAACAAAACCCTTAACAGTCAAGAATAAAACATGAAAGTCCAAATTCCTTACAGCTCGTCATTCAAAGCCTTCCACACTGTTCATAAACTGCCTTCCCAATGCTAACTCTGTCACCAGCAATGAACCCTTGGCTCGTTGTATGAATTAGTCTGCTCACTATCTCCTAAGAATGTCTTATTTTATTTTTTTCCACATGGATAACTTTCTCTTTAGATTTGTGGTGTCCCTTATGGTACTAGTCATATACGGCTAATGAACACTTGCTATGTAATCCCATACAATGTGCGGTTAGATACATTTGGATTTAAAAAAAAGTAGCACACAAAGAAGCAAAGTATCTCATTAATAACCTTTAAATACTGATTACATATTGAAATGTTAATATTTTCGATGTATTAAATAAAACATTAAAATTAAATTCACTGGTTTCTTTTTACATTGGCTACTAGAAAATTTTAAATGCATACAGCTTACATCATATTTTTATTGGGCAGTGCTTCACTAGGTCATTAGCCAAGGTGGAAGCGGGCTCACAATTCAATCCGTTCTTGTACTTTCTCGAATAATAAAATGATGAATGACAGAAAAGTCTAAAGTGTAGGTTCAGATATTCAAGGCAGGTGTGCCTCAGTCATCAAACTGAAACTGGTAGCACTGACCAGCTGGCAGCTCAAGAAAGCTAAGCTTTTGAACCAGAGCAAGGACTAGTAACTTAAGACACAGCAGCTGCCCAACAAGCGGTGGGTGCTTCTGAAAGGCACCAACACTATTCAAAAACAATCCTTTGAACCTCATCTTTCTCCTTTCTTCTTACACACCTAGTTATTAAAACAGCGCTTCTTTTAATCCATTTTTCCCAGTCCGTATCTACTCAGTCTTGGTTATCTTGCTTTTGAAGGTACAGTTTTCAAGTACTCTCCCAGCTTCCTTCTTCCATGTTCGTTTTATTCTATATACTGTGACTAGAATATGGTATTTCTTTGCAGATGTAATTCTTTGCTTGAACCCCCCCCCCCCCATTCATTTCCACACTGCCAATATGAAGGAATTCAAGGCTTTTCAAACCTTATTTTTTGGTACTCCTACATATAAAATCTGAGTTTTAGGGAAACAAGACTGAGTTAATATATGTAAAGCACTTAGAATCCTGCCTGGCCCATGCTAAGAACTGTAAGTCTTAGCTATTATTATTTGAATATGCTGTCTGAATACGCATTTGTCTCCAGAACATGAATTCCCTTTTCCTGTTTGAATACCTCCATCTCCAAAGGGAGGAGTGACTTAAACTATAAAGACCAGCACAAGGGTAATCATTACTCAGAAAAACTTAAATATCCTCTCTATAATTGATAGAACCTGTAAACATTAACTATAATTTACCACAAAATCAAAATTCAGACTGGATGAGATAGAAAAAAAAGGCAATAAATATCTCTTTCATTCAAGAAACAAATTTATGGCATGTTTTAGAGAAAAAAATTCTGAAAAAAGAAAACCAAATAAATTCTAGATTTAGGGCAGTTGTTCTCCATGTTGGCATATATTAGAATAACCTAGGTACTTTCAAAATACAGTTGTCTCTGCTGGGGATGTAGCTCAGTGGTAGGTGGCTTTGCCTAATGTGCACTGGGTTTGATCCCCAGCCCTGCAAAAAAAAAAGAAGAAAAATACAGCAGTCTGGACCCACCCAGATTTGCTGAATCTAAGGTTAGGGCTCAGATATTTGATTTTTTTTTTTTAAAGCTTCATAGGTGATTCATGCACACAATTTTAAAAGTTTCATAGAAGACTCTAATATACCTCTACATCTGAAATCATCGATCTAGTCAAGAGAAACTTTGGTTTAAGGAGGTTGGACATGTTTGGCATATATTTATCTCAAATGTCTCCTAAAGCATATTTCTGAAAACTGAATACTCAGAGAACTGGGTAACTAGAATGACTTGTGTAGTATTCTTAAAAAAAAAAAAACGAAACAAGCCAGGCACAGCCGCACATGCCTGTAATCCCTGTGGCTTGGGAGGTTGAGTAGGGGGATCACAAGTTCAAAGCTAGCCTCAGCAACTTAACCAGACTCTGTCTCAAAAGAAAATAAGAATGGACATAAGATGTGGCTCAGTGGTTAAGGGCCCAGGGTTCAATCCCTGGTACCAAAATACAAAACAAAACAAACCAAAAACCCCCACAAAATAAAAAAATCCCAACCCTCTGAGTTTGATTTATGGATTAAAAAAATACATACATCCTAAATACCAGAGTATTCATGTAAACACTTGTCTGCTGGTCTGACATATTAATTTACAAATTTCAAAACATAATTACTTAGGTAAATATATATTTAAATATACAATATTTACAATTTACAGATTGTACAACTCAAAATTAAACATGCCTGCAATTATACGAAAAAGTTGGCATTTTGTTATGTAACACTTCAAAAATTTCAAAAGCAACTTTACCTCAAAAATATATTACACCAATTTTCCAAAGTGACTGGCTCATTTTATCTCAAAAACGGACATAAGTATCCAAATCTTTAGGAAACAAGTAACAGATAACAAAATATTGAGAGCATTTTTTACTGTTATAAAACTTGGATCTTTAAAACCTTACAATAACCAGGGGTGGTGACACAGGCCTATAGAATTCTAGCTACTAGGGAGGCTGAGGCAGGAGGATCTCCAAATTGTAGGCCAGTCTGGGCAAGTTAGGGAGACCCTGTTGCAAAACAAAAAAAGGAGGGTGCAGGGGGCTGGCAGCTGTGGACATGAATCAGCCGCAGTGCATCCCTGCAGCAAGCCCCAGTACGGTAAGAAACACCAGCCAAAACTTACAACAAAGCCCCTTTCACCCTCCAGTCCTGAGATAACAAATCCTGTAGTTCCCCCTCATCGTCGCTGTCAGCATTCTCTTCTTCCTTTTTTTGTAGTTCTTTTATGGTCAGAACCTCTTTAAGCTTATTTTTAATTTCATCCTGGCGATTCCGTAGCTTCTCCACCCGACGGTAGCACTCTATCTGCTCATCAATCTCCCCAATCTGGCGGTCCAGCCGTCCCTCTTCATCCTCTTCGGCGACTATGGCTTCGGAAATAGTGTTGACCTGCCTCATGGCTTTCTGAAATTCGTCCCATTCTTTGTCCATCTGATCCTTTGGAGCATCAACCTTTCGTACCTTTGCATCTACCTCTGGGTCGTCAAAAAATCCTTCCGGCAATGCTTCCGCGGTGTTTTCTCTCCTTTCCACCACTTTTTCGTGTATTTCTGCTTTCTCGATGGAGCCCGAGTGAGGCACGAGGGGGGCCTTGGGCGGATTTGCGTTGAAGGGCTCGTTTGGCAGCACACCACCTGCTGCCTCCCGCGAGGAGGACAGCGAGTGTTCTCTGCCCAGTGCGTCCAGCGCCGGCTTGCTGCCATCCCTTCTTTTTCCTTCTCCTCCTCCCTCCTCTTCCTCTTCCTCCTCGTCCTCATCTTCGTAATCAGGGAGTAAACCGAGTCCCGAAGGTTTACTGGCAGTCGCTCTAGCGGGCTCCTTTCCCGTTTTATCAGGGTTGGTGGACAAAGCGGACGTGGAGGGCTGTACCTGAGGAACCGAGGCGGCCTTCGCTCTCTTGGCATCGTGGTTATCAGCACCCAGCGCTTTCCTCTTGGTCGACTGAGGCGCTGCGCTGGCAGACGGACCCTGGGTGGCTCCCTTCGCGCCTTTCAGCTCGGCCACTTTTTCCCGGTGCTGCTTTCCCAGGACGTGAGTCTGCCACAGGAGCTCGCTCTTGACCGGGGTGTTACAAAGGGCACAACTCAACTGCCCCAAACGGTTGTACTTCGCGAATGGAGATTCTATCCTTTTCCTGTTTGTGCTCAAACGCTGCTTCTCCTTCATCAACCGCCTGAGTTCTTCCTGATTTACTACCCGCTTCCCGGCCGGAGGCCGAGCGGAGGCGGAGGACGCCATCTTTGCGACCAGAGCCGAGGCGATTCTGGCTTCCGTCCGGGCGAGGCTTGACTGCGTCATTTCCGGTCTGAGCGACGATTGGTCGAAACCCAGGAGAGGGGCGTGGCGCCAGAGATTTACCTCAGAACCGCCGCAAAAGCTGTTTGTCTCCCCCGACGCTGGCTCAGCCGTTAGGCTATGGCTGCGATCAAGGCCATAAACTCCAAGGCTGAGGTGGCGCGGGCCCAGGCGGCGTTGGCTGTGAACATATGTGCCGCCCGAGGGCTGCAGGATGTGCTGCGGACCAACCTGGGTCCTAAGGGCACTATGAAAATGTGAGACGGCCGTTAGGGCAGCCGGCGGGCTTTGGGTGTCGGGGCGCCCTCTGATGCTGAAGTTCCGCAGCGTCTGGAGCGCGGTGAAAACACCCGTGGGCCTGGTTCCGTGCTCGTTTCTCCTCTGAGGGTGTCTACCCTCCCCCGAGGAAAGGGCCCCGAGTGAAGGAGACGTCCCACTCCCCTTCTTCGTTAAGGTTCCTACACGTTAGGAAGCCAGTCCATTGGAAACGGAAGGCATTTAACGCCTAACCTCGATGCTGGGGGTGGAACCCAGAGCCTGTGCACGCTAGGCAAACGCTTTACCAACTCCTCTCGACCGACAGAGAGAGGGAGAGAAGCAATTTCATTTTCTCACCTGGACTTTGCTTCGCGGGCACCTAGCTGAGTATGTGGTGCTAGGGTTCGAACCCGGGTCCTTGAGCATGCCAGGCAAGCGCTGAGCCATCGCTCCAGTCCTACCTCCTCTTCTTTTTAAGACCGTATGCCGTAGTCTATAAATTTGACAGTTCCTTCTAACCTCTTCCCTCCCTCTCTTGGTGGTGCTGGGCATCTAACCCTGGGTCTTGGGCTTGCTTGGCTCAGGTTCTCTACAGAGCTGCATCCGCAGTCCTAGGACAGATAGTCTTGTATTTTGCATGCAATCGTTGTGTTGTGATGGAAAAGGTAGGAGCTTTGGAGCCAGGCAGGATTATGAATCCAAGTTTCATAATCTGGCTCTGAATACTCAGGCAAGTTACTTGAATGCTCTGTGACAGTTCTTCATATTTATGGATTTTTCAATATATATTGAGCACCATTATTTTCTTTCCACAAGCAGAGAAGAAACTGGTGAGAGCAAAAGGGTCTAAGAGAAAACTAATATTAATGGTAAAAGAGGGCACTTGTGCACTAAATGCTGGGAAAACAGATGACAAAGATTGTTTCAGTTCTTAAGGAGATCTGATAGAGACAGATGTGCTAATTATGTGTAGATGCATATGATTATGCCGAGGAAAGGGACTATTACTCAAGGCAGAAGGAAAAGCCTCTCAACAGATGATGTTTGATCAGAGTCTTGAAAGAACAATGAGATATCACAGGTTGGAGAAGGGAGTAAAGGCCTCCTAGGTAGAGTGACTTCAGGAATAAGAAGCCCAATAATGTAAACGTAACAGAAACAAACAAACAAAAATGGCATTTTAAGGGAACCCAAAGACTTGCTTTGTAGGAAGCTGGTAGATGAGGTGGGAAAGATAAACAAGCCAGATTGGGAAAGGCCATGAATATCATTGATAAATTACTTTGAAGGTGATGAAGAACATAAACATCTTTGAAGGATTTTTGAGTCACATTGCTTTTTGGAAAGATAATGTACCATGGAGGGTAAATTCAAATTTAGAGACATCAGGATGCTGTTTAAGCAGTCCAGGGTAGAGATGATAATGACAGTGGAAATGGAAAGAAGGGGTTATGACTCGGAGATATTTAGATAATAGTATTGACAGAGGTTCGTGATCTAATAAGTGTGAGAAATGAGGGGAACTAAGTTGAATGAGTGAATGACTGATAACATTAAAATTAAAAACCTGTAGGAAATCTGCAATTTGTGCTTTATATGCTTAATAACTCTCTTTGACCAATGTTCCTAACTCATCAAGTACTCTCTTAATGCACCATTTGGTATGAAATCACTGTAAGTCTCAGGGGAAATGATTCTGTGATCTGAAAATGGTATTTACTGTGGTACTTCCCCGCCCCCCACCCATGGCACAATGAAAGTTCTCAAAACCCTATTCCCTGTGTTAAGAAAAGTGGAGTGGCAAGTACTGAGAGTGTCTTGTTGGACTCTTGACATATGAAGTTGATATCATCACTGTTCTCTTAACAGGCTTGTTTCTGGTGCCGGTGACATCAAACTTACTAAAGATGGCAATGTACTGCTCCATGAGATGGTGAGCTGATGCTGCTTTAATAAGCCTTAATTAAGAGCATGGTACAATTTGTATACATTTAAGCCAAGGCTGTAGCTAAATACTGCAGTCTTGATGTATGCTTGTTGGATTAAACCTCAATAAATTTTTTGCTATTTTCAAGTAGTAACTTGGGGATACTTAACAAATTAATAATAAATTTTGGGCACTGCATTATATTTTTTGTAATCATAGAAGAATACAAATTCCTTTACAATTTTCATGAATATTCATCTGGAATGTCATTGCATTTTGAAGCAAAGAGTGTTATAAAATGTTCAAGCCTCATTAGTTCTCAATTTTTAAATTTTAGATTTGACATTTACTAAGTCTTTGATAATATAAAACTTAGAAACTTGTAGAATCAAGTTATTTCATTTCTTAATTATACTATTGACCCTTAGGTTATCGTGTGTGTGTGTGTGTGTGTGTGTGTGTGTGTGTGTTTTGGTGGCCTTATATTATCTTATTCCCCTCTTTTTAAATCGGTTGCTTGCTTTTTCCAGCAAATTCAACACCCAACAGCTTCCTTGATAGCAAAAGTAGCAACAGCCCAGGACGACATGACAGGAGATGGTACTACTTCAAATGTTCTAATTATTGGAGAGTTACTAAAACAAGCTGATCTTTACATTTCTGAGGTATTATTTCACAGAATTCATACTTTATTTTGAATGAGGTTTATAAAAAAGCAAAATGGTTTAATTTTAGAGGGTGTGAGTTAATTTTAATCAAGATATTCTTAAATAATTATAAGTGGAAATAAGTGTTTTCCCGGAGTAATGCTTTTGTTGGAATTATATGCCTCTTTTTAAAATGAAATAGTTAAGATCTATATAAAGGTAAAAAATTACCATGTGCCCATGAGTAGTGGCTTAAGAATGAAAATGCCACTAATAAAAGTTGAAACCAAATTATACACGTTTAAAAAATAACTGAAGGAAAATTATTGGAGGTTTCCCTACTTGTGAATTTGCCTGCCTTTCTAGATTTATTTTCCTTTTTAAGCCATCTATTCAGTTTTCTCCATTCACTAGCCTTTGAAACATGCACATTTCGACCTCTATGTCTTTGTTCAATTTGTATTCTTTTCTTGGAATTACTTACCTCTTTCCTATAATTAGTGAATTTTTCCTCTTATTCAGTGATCATTCAGCAAAGCACAACCTGGTTAATGTGCTAAAATTATTGCTGCTTTGTGTTTTATTCCATTTTTGGAATTGTCTATTAATTCAATACCTGCAACTTATTCGGTTACGGTGCTTTGGGCTGTAAGCAGTAGAGATTGACTAAAACTCACTTAAACAATAAGGAAATTATTAATCTCCCATAACAGAACATTGAGAGATAAGGCTGGATCCAAGTTTAGTTGATTAAAAAGTTTACTCAGTCATCAAGAACCCAGGACCTTTCTGGGTTCCTTAGCCCTTCCATTCATAGTACTGTTTCATCCCAAGTCCTGTTTTTATCTTAAATGTAAGACTGTCAGAGGAAATCAGGGATACTTGCTTCCCTTGGTAATATTCAGCAGGGAAGGGCAAGAGAAAAACAGTCACACAGCTTTGGAATATAAAGTCTTCCATTTGGATAGTTGGGCGAAATTTAGTCTTATGCATATCCTAAATGAATAACTTTTTTTTTAACAGAGACAAAGAGAATCAATTTTTATTGAGTTTTTCACATGGCTTTCATTGCTCCAACACATAGTTGTGTACGTGGGTGCTGGGGTTTGAACCCGTGTACTTGCGCATGCCAGGCAAGCGCTGTAACCTCTGAGCCACTGCTCCAGCCCCAACTTTTTTTTTTAAAGAGAGGGGGACAGTGGGGGCTGGAGCAGTGGATCAGCAGTTATGGCACTTGCCTGGCATGCGTGAATATGTGGGTTCAAATCCTAGCACCACATACTAAGTGTCAGAGCAACGAAAGCCATGTGAAAAACTCAATTAAAAAAATTTTTGATTCTCTCTGTCTGTCTCTTTCACTGTCTAGGGCTAGTTTTCTTTGGAGCACAGATGGAAGAGGACACCCAAACAAAATTAGGTTTGGCTTAGGAAGGAAATAATTCAGGAATGGTGAAATGCTGGCAGATAATGACATAATTATGAAATTGTGGGCAGAAAGTGATAGATCAAGGCACAGGATATGGTAGAAACATTGAGGAGTGAGGGATATCCTAAACTAGCCTGTGGTTGGTAGTCAGAAAGCATTCACTGGAGCTAAATTTGAGGATTGAGTGAACCAGAAGAAAGAGTAAAGGGGGAGGAGAATTGCATTCCAGACAGAAGGAGCAGCATGGTGTTTTATAGAGCAGGAAACAGTTTGATGTTGCTGGAGTTTAAAATGATGTGGACAGTAGTGGAGAAAAGGCTGGTGGAGCGGGGGTCCAATCACAGAGGGTGTGTAGTGTGTTAACCAAGACGTTTACACTTTGTTCTGTATTGAACAGACTGAACTTATCAACATATTAATGACTGGTGTTATCATACTGGTATTTTAAGTATTTAGGGACAATTTTAAGGGAGTCATGATCAGAGGTTCTAGTAGTCTGAATGAGCAATTGTGAGGTTTTAGACTGAGGAAATTTTTGAAAATGATGATAGCACAGGACCTACAGTCAGATCTTGTGGGTTTAGATCCTGGCTCCCCTTTTTAAAAATATTTTATTTGTGCATTTTAATAATACATATTAGTGGGATTTGTTGGTATATATTCATACATGCACATACCATAATTTGTTCAATTTCATTCCTTGGCATGTGGCTTTACTTAACTAGCTTGCTGGTCTGAGACAAATTGCATTTTCCCCTTAAATTTTGGTCATCTTCTTTGTGAAGTAGGAATTTTAATAATGCCCACTTTATGCTGTAATTGGAAGGGTTAAATTAAATAATTCATGTAAAATCCTTAGAATAGTGCTCGGCACAAGTGCTCAATTAAGGTCAATTTTTAAATATTATAAAAGTGATCTAAGGGAATGGAAGGAAGTGATTTGAATTTGTGCCAGCTTTCACAACGTTTGTGTATTATTTTGCAGAATAAATAATACTGGGGCTGGAGCGGTGGCTTGGTGGTTACAGCCCTTGCCTCGCAAGTGTGAGTACGCGAGTTCAAACCCCAGCACCAC
This sequence comes from Aplodontia rufa, assembly GCA_004027875.1. Lineage (NCBI taxonomy): Eukaryota > Metazoa > Chordata > Mammalia > Rodentia > Aplodontiidae > Aplodontia > Aplodontia rufa. The sequence goes on along the minus strand of PVKS010022543.1, from coordinate 24,218 downwards.
ATACACAACAAAGTGTCTGAGGAATGAAAGTTACATGAAAAACTAAATAAAAATTTATTTCTCTCTTTCTCCATCTCTCTCACTGTCCCCTCTTTCTTTAAAAAAAAAATACTGCTTAAAAATTGTTTTGTCAATTTTTCATATCTTTATAAAAGTTGCAAGAATATTAACAAAGAATTCCTGTATAAATTTTACCCAAATTCTCCAAGTGTTATAATTTCTCCATCCCTTGCCCTGCTCTATCTTATGTGTAAATAATATATATGTAAATACTATACATATAAATAATATATGAAAATAATATATATTATATAATGACATGTAAATATTATATATGTAAATAATATATATAGCAGCGTACATATCTTTTTCAAAATGGTTTGAGAGTAAGTTGCAGGTATCATCTATTTCAGTATTGGTCAATGTACATTTTTAGAATCAAGGTTCTCTTGTATAACTACAGTGTAATTATATAAAACAGGAAGTGAATATTAACATTGACACATTCATGCAATACTATCATCTAATCTGCAGATTTTATTCAGATTTCATCACTGGTCATAATAGTGTCCTTTATAGGAAAAGAAAATCTAGGATCATGCATTGCATTCAGTTGTCATGTTCCTTTATTCTCTTTTATGCTAAAATAGTTCCTGAGCCACCTTTTATGCTTCATGACATTGCTACTTTTAAGGACTGTAGGCCAGTTATTTTGTACAAAGTCCCTTAATTGGATTTGCCGTGCTTCCTCACAATTAGACTCAGGTTATTAATTTTTGTCAGTATTATCATAGAAGTACTATTGTGCTCTTCTGAATGCATCCTGTCAGGAGGCACATGATACCTATCTGTCCCATTACTGTGATGTTAACTTTGATTGCTGGGTGAAGATGTTGTTTATCTACCACCTAAATCAATGCTAATTCTTTTCCTATGCATCAAAAGGAGCCACCTTCTTTTTTGAGGGGGTGCTCATTTAGAAAGGCAACACATAACAATGTAGTCATAATTTTTGGGAAAAAAAGGCTTTTCTTTTTTAAAAGAGAGAATTAATTTTATTTATTTTTCTATCTGGCCTTTGTTCTCGGACAATTAGTTTTATATGTGGTGCTGGGGTTTGAACCTGAGTCCTGATGCATGCCAGGCAAGCTGTCCAACCTCTGAGCCATCGCTCCAGCCCTTAAAAAAGGCTTTTGAGGTTTTTTGTACTAGACTTGTAACTTTTCTGTAAGTTTGAGATGGCTTCAAATATGTAGCACTAAAAAGCAACTTTTATAAATTACAAACATATATTTACATTTAGTGGTATCAATGCGGGTAACAGTTTTAGGGGACATTTTAATAGGAGAGGATAGTTACTTTGAATTATTTATTTTGTAATATTTAATTTTATGTTGGTATAATAGGGCCTGCATCCTAGAATAATAGTAGAAGGATTTGAAGCTGCAAAGATAAAAGCACTTGAGGTTTTGGAGGAAGTTAAAGTGAAAAAGGAGATGAAACGAGAAATCCTCTTAGATGTGGCTAGAACTTCTCTACGAACAAAAGTTCATGCAGATCTGGCTGATGTGTTAACAGAGGTATGTGACTGAACCTTATGTATAGAGAACAAGTATAGCCTAACACATGATACTTTCTTTTTCCTATAAGACACCCAAGAATTGCATGTGATTCTTTTGAATGCACAACAAAATAAGGACATAAACACCTATATGCTTAGGTACAGACAACATTTGGTCAGAATAGTGTTTGCACTTTTTCAAAAGTGTCATATTAACACTTGAGTGGCTTGAAAGTTGAGAGAGACTTCGCTGCCTATCAATTATCTCCTGTGGAAGCCCTTGGTCCATATTTTGTAATATAAAGTGATATATGAGGAAGTTGCTTCAGCAGTGTGCTTTATAGTTAAAGTTACCACTTTCATAAAGCATGATCAATCTGATATATAATATTTCATATTTGGGAAATGCATATTTGTTTTGTTTTCTTCTAAAGGAAGAACATATATAATATAAAGATAAGATTGGCTGGATATTTTAAGAAGGCTTTTATCAGGTGGTTATCATTTGATGATATTATTGTTCCTCAGCTTTGCAATTTCTAAAAACAGATTGATCAGGAATGGTGAATTCATAGCAACCAAATTCATAAGACATTGACATACAAAGCAAATACTATCTTATTAATTTGAGAAATACAAATGTCAAATGGACTAGAACACCTGAGTTGTTCTGCTCATTAGGAAAAATGTGGGAAATCAGATAAAAATCAGACAATTTCTTCTTTTTCTTTTCTTTTCTTTTTTAAAGAGAGAATCAATCTTATTAATTTTTCCATCTGGCCCCTGTTTCTCTGATGCCCAGTTGTATTTGTGGTGCTCGGGTCCTTGTGCATGCCAGGCAAGTGCTCCAACCAAGTGGTATGAACCACTGCTTCATACTAAGATCAGACAGTTTTTTGCTGAGCAGAGTCATAAGAAAGGCTGTACTGTGTTTTCCACTGTTGTTGTATTCCCAAGTGACTCAGGATCTTCATGCTCTCTACTTGGGCAGCCATTTTCTTTCTTCTTTCCACATTTTTTTTTTTTTTTAAATGAAGAGAGAGGGACAGTGAGAGACAGAGAAAGGGAGAAGCAACTTTATTGAGTTTTTCACATGGCCCTAGTTGCTCCAACACTTAGTTGTGTACGTGGTGCTGGGGTTTGAACCCTGGTCCTCGTGCTTTGCCAGGCAAGCGCTGAAACCGCCGAGCCACCGCTCCAGCCCCTTCTTTCCACATTTTTTATTGTTGCATTATAGTTGTATATATTGATTGGACTTGTTGTTACATCTTCATACATGCATGCAATATAACAATATAATTTGGCTAATATCACTTCCATCACTTCTCCCCTCCCTCCCAGATTCCTATCTTTTGGTCCCTTTCCTCTATTTATCTTCCCGGGATTTTCATGAGATCTTTCTTTTCCTTTTTCCTCTCTAGCTTGCACTTATGAGAGAAATGACCCTTGACCTCCTGAGTTTAGCTCAACGTAATGGTCTCAGTTCCATCCATTTTCTTGCAAATGATATAATTTCATTTTTTTGTGACTGAATAAAACTCCATTGTGTATATATACCACATTTTCCTTATCCATTTATCCATTGATGGACGCCTAGGCTGGTTTCATAATTTAACTATTGTGAATTGTATTGCTATAAACATGGGTATGCATGTATCACTATTATATGATGACTTTAATTCTTTAGGATGAATAACAAGGAGTGGTATAGCTGGGTTGTATGGTGGTTGCATGCCTAGTCTATTGAGGAGCCTCTATACTGACTTCCATGGTAGTTGTACTAATTTACGATCCCACCAACAGTATAAAAATGTTCTTTTATCTCCACATCCTCTCCAGCATTTATTATTGTTTGTAGTCTTGATGACCTCCATTCTGATGGTGTGAGATGAAATCTCAGTATAGTTTTGCTTTGCATTTCCCTAATTGCTAATGATGTTGCACATTTCTCATATATTTGTTGGCCATTGGTATTTCTTCTTTTGGGAAATGTCTGTCTGATTCATTTGCCCATTTATTAATTGGGTTATTTGTTTTCAGTGTTAAGCTTTTTTGAGTTCTTTATATATTCTAGGTATTATCTGTCAGAAGAGTAGCTCTAAGCAAAGATATTCTCCCATTCTGTAGGTTTCTTCTTTATCTTCCTGTTTCCTTTGCTGTGCAAAAGCACCATTTTCGTTTGGAGCTAGAAAAACACTTATGTTTTCAATATCCTGTCTTATTCCCTATTAGTTACCTCAAATAAATATTGTTATCTCAGGTAAAAGTTTCTAACATAGGGTCTTTTTGTCTTATTTCTGTTTTATGGTGGTTATATCTTAGCTCTTCATTCTCATAATCAGTTAATTTTTATATTCTTTTTTTTTAAAGAGAGAGGGACAGTGAGAGAGAGAGAGAGGAAGAAAGAGAATCAATTTTATGTAGTTCTTCATTTGGCTTTTGCTGCTCTGACACTTCATTGTGTATGTGGTTCTGGGGTTCAAACTCTCATACTTGCACATGCCAGGCAAGCACCATAACCAATAAGCTGCTATTCCAGCCCCTTTCATATTCTTTTCTGAGCTAAGCAATAAGATGTGTTTTGTTTTTTAAATTCCATAGCCGTGGGGATATATGGAAAAATAAATGAGCTAAGTTTTTCTGGACCATCAATTTTAGTTTACAATTTTTGATGAAAGCATTATTTTTACATGGAAGTAAATGTTGTGTGGTGACCTGGAAACTTTCCATGAAAAAAACATGAAACTTAAAAATTACATGTTTATTATAACTAGCAAATCTGAGCTCTTATTTTAATTTCCTCCTTTTCTATTACAGTATCCTTTGGTGGAAAAGGTTGTGTAGTGTTAGTGTGGCAGAAATAGTAGTAGCTTAGTAGTTGTAGAGACCTGAATTCTAGTCCTGTCTCTGCTGCTAGTTCTTATTTTAAAACTATATCTTAAGTTTTCTCAATTCCCTTATCTATGAAATAAAGGATTTGGACCAGTGATCACTCAAGTTCCTTTAGACTCTAAAGTATCCATTAATACTATTTTTTTTGTCAGTGTCTACAATAAAGTGGCACTTGTTGTCCTTGCCTTGTATTTTGAAGCCTGAAGCCCTTTATGTATTTAGTCTGGTGAATAGTTATGGGGTGCAGTAGGTTTTTTTTTTTTTTTTTTGGTTTGTTTGTTTTGTTTTTTTAGTAGTCCAAATAATTTACTATCTTCATTCACTTCTCTTTCAGGCTGTGGTGGATTCTGTTTTGGCTGTTAGAAGACCTGAATACCCTATTGATCTTTTCATGGTGGAAATCATGGAGATGAAGCATAAATCAGGAACAGATACACAGTAAATTACATACATTTTGACGATACATAGGTTCTTGAATATTTTGTTTTCTTCATAGATTCTTTCATTAATTTTTTTAGTTACTTTAACTGAACATTAATCTGTTCATTTAATCGACATGTATTAATTGGGTATTTACCATTAGTCAGTCACTTTTTACTTTGGTAATTATTTTAAAGAAGGCTAGTTATTTGTCTTTGAACACTTTCAGTACTTTCACTGAATTTTTTTGGAAGAACATTGTAATCAGAAGTTGTTGTCTCTTTCTTTTATCTCATCAACGTGTTGTTGCAAAGACTATTACTTCAGTGATCATGAGTGATTTTAATGTTGCATTCCAACTGAGGATTGTATTCCATAATGATCATTTCAGATTCAGTTTTTTCCCAAATATTTTCAATCCACAGTTGGTCAGATCCATGGATGCAGAACCAGCAGATATGAATGACTGACTGTACTGTTTTTTCCTACATGTGTATCTATGATATGGTTTAACTTATAAATTAGGTAAAGTAAGAGGTTAGCAATAATAATAATAAAATAGAAAAATTATAACAATGTAATAAAAGGTGAATGTTTTCTCAAAATATCTCACTGTACTATGTTTACTCTTGTAATGATGTGATATAATACAGTGCCTACATGATGAGATAAAGGGAGGTGAATGACGTAGGCATTGTCTGTCTTTTAATGTCTGTGCCATTCAAAACACTGGTGAATATCTGTAATGTCCACATTGCTGGTTCTGCTTCAGTTCTTCCTTTTCCTCTCCTCCTACTCCCTTCTTCTCCTTATCCTCCTCTCTATGCAGGCTGGTCTCAAACTCATGGACTTAAGCGATCGTATTGCCTCAGCCTCCTAAGAAGCTGGAACTATAGGCAGGGCCACCACACCTGACTCAGCTTCTTTTTCATATTCCTCTTCTCTTGTAGATGACTCAACAAATTGTTCTAATTCCTCACTTGTTAACACTTATCCGTGGTTGACTGGGTAACCGAGGCAACTGGTAATTGAAATCCAGGAAAGTAAAACTTCAGACAAGGGATACTACTCTACTTTTCTTCTGTTAAAAGTTCATTCTGTAGATTTATTTTAGTGAAAGTTTCCTGGAGGCATTCTTTCAGTTTTTGTTTGCCTGAAAATGCCTTTATTTAATCTTCATTCTTGGTACTTTCATTGTGTATAGAACTAGATTCACAGTTACAAATGATCCCTAACAGTTCAACTTATGATTTTTGACTTTACAAAGGTATGAAAATAAGAATTCAGTAGAAACTGCATTTTGAATTTTGATATTTTCCTAATAATCTGTGTTATGATACTGTCTTCCATTGCTGGGCAGTGGGAGTAGCCACAGCTCCCAGTCAATGTACTTCCATGAGAGTAGATGAGCAATACTCTAAAGTATGTAGCTAAACTATGATGTCGTGAAGTTTGGATGTAGTATTTTTGACTTATGATTATTTCAACTTTGATTTTTTTTTTGGTACTGGGAATTGAGCCCAGAGGTTCTTAAGCACTGAACCAGATCCCTAGCCATTTTTATTTTTTCAAATTTTGAGACAGGATCTCGCTAAATTGCTTAGGGCCTTGCTAAGTTGCTGAGGCTGGGTTTGAATTTGCATCCTCCACCTCTAGAGCTGAGCAGTTAGGATTATAGGTGTTAGCAATGGCAACCGGCAACTTTGATGGTTTTATTGAGATGTAACTTATTTGTAAATCAAGGCACATTTTCTTTGAGCTGATTGAAGAAATTATTACACGGTATTTTGGCTTCCATTTTTGCTCTAAGGAAATTGGCTGTTCTTAAGGAAATTTTTAATTACATAGATGATACCAAGTCCCTTCTCTCTGATATTTTGTACTTTTACTATGATGTGTATACATGTAGATTTCTTTTTATTTATTCTACTTGTTGTTTGCTGGGCTTCTTGAGTTTATGATTTGCTGTGTTTTATTTGATTCTAAAAGTTCCCATCTATTAACTCCTGAAATAGTTATTCTGCTCTGTTGCCTATTCCCTTTTTTCAATTAAATGAGTGCCTGATGTTTTTAACTCTGTCTTCCATTTACTTTCTCTCTTGTCTTTTGTTTAACAGTTTGGATAATTTGACTGAATTATTTTGTAGTGATTATTGAATAATTTTCTGTTGAACAGAGTCTAATCTTTAAAATCAATCCCTTGATTAGAAAAAAACTTTAGAATGAAGTGTAATACACTGAAAAGTAACATAGCGTGAAAAGTGTACCCATCATAATGGTATAGCTTAATGAATTTTACACATATCTGTGTAATCAGCACTCATAAAAGAAGCAGAACCACAAGCACCTTAAAAGCCCCTTGTATGTTCCCTTTTAGCCATTATTTTTTTTAGAGTAAACTGAATTTCTGTAGCTTATATTAATGTTACCTGTTTTGTACTTAACCTAATGGGACTCATGGTGTGGGTACTTTTTTGTGCCTGACTTCATTCAGTATTGTTTGTCAGACTCATCCATATTGTTGGAAGTATAGTGAGTGTTCATTCGCATTGCTGCTTAGTACTTTGTTGTGTTAATTGCAGTTCATTCATTCTAGTATTGATAGCCAGTTTTCAATTTTTGACTTTCATGCATAGTGCTTCTATAAACATTATAACATTCTTTTGTTAAACATATAGATACATGTTTGTTTTTCTTTTTTAAGAAAGAGAGAATCAATTTTATTTATTATTTTTCATCTGGTTTTTATTTCTCCAATACTTAGTTGTGTATGTGTTGGTGGCATTTGAACCTGGGTCCTTGTGCCTGCTAGGCAAGCACTGCAACTGCTGAGCCACCTCTCCAGCCCCTGATATTTTTCCTTTCTTTCTTTCTTTCTTTCTCTCTCTCTCTCTCTCTCTCTCTTTCTTTCTTTCTTTCGACAAGTTCTCAGTTTGTTGCCCAGGCTAGTCTTGAAGTTGTGAATTCAAATGATCTTCCTATTTCAGCCTGCAGAGTGTTGGGTCTACAGGCATGTACCACTGTGCCCAGCTTGTTCCCTTGAAATTTTAATTGCTGTATGTGCATGTGTGTGTATGTCTTTTGTATTTACTTATAGAAATTATATTTGGTTTTTCCTTAAATCTGCCATGTCACTTTTTATGGTTTATATTCCCTATAGATCTTTCCAAAATTACCTTTAAATAAATTCCTTGAAGCATATATACTTTATATCTGGTAATAATAGTACCTTAAGTTGGGCTGGAGTGGAGGTTCCTTGGTTGGAGCGCTTGCCTGGCATGCACAAGGAACTGGGTTCAAACCCCAGCACCACACACACAACTAAGTGTCAGAGAAACAAAGACCAGATGAAAAAATAAATCCTTTCTTTTTCTCTCTCTTTCTCACTCTATCCTTCTCTCTTTAAAAAAACACCTTAAGTTTTGGTTTGCTTCAGGTATTTATTATATTTTTCTGGTTCTTGCTCATCATGCTTCATTTCCTTATTTGCCATTCATTGTGCTTGAAGAATGTATTTGTAGAAATAATTTGAGTCCTAGGATGAAGGGCCCTTTTGGAGAGAGGATTTGCATTTGCTGATGTAGGGAGTCCAGGGATTACTTTAAATTTACAGCTTGCAATATTTGTTGGCATATTCATTTGGTGTGACTTCTTAATGTAAGTCCCTGTGAGGATTGATTATTTCTAGTTCATCTTCTGCATGACCCTGAGTTTGTAGCTCTTTGGGGTTGAAGCTCATTGGGAAGAGGGTCTCCTATTAGACTCACCATTTTGGATGAACACTGAGTTTTTTTTCTTTATTTTTTATTTTTATTTTTTTTAAAGAGAGGACAGTGAGAGAGAGAGAGCGAGAGAGAGAGAGAGAATCAATATTTGTTGAGTTTTCCACATGGCTTTTGTTGCTCCGACACTTAGTTGTGTATGTGGGTGCTGGGGTTTGAAACTGTGTACTGGCACATGACAGGCAAGCACCATAACCACTGAGCCACCGCTCCAGCCCCCCTCTTTTTTTTTAAGACAGAGAGAGAAAGAAAGAATGAGAATCAATTTTATTTTTTTTACCTGGCCTTTGTTTCGCCTACACATAGTTGTATATGTGGTGCTGGGGTTTGAACCCAGGTCCTTACTCATGCCAGGCAAGTATTCCAACAGCTGAGCCACCACTGCAGCCCCAACACTGGGCTTTTAATTTTAAAGAGAAAGGAGCAGTGAGAGAGAGAGAGAGAGAGACAGAGAAAGAGTCAATTTTCTTTAGTTTATCATGTGGCTTTTATTGCTCCCATACTTTGTTTTGTATGTGGTACTGGGGATTGAATCCATGTCCTTGCCCATGCCAGGCAAGCACTGTAACTGCTAAGCCATGGCTCCAGTACCCCCTCCCCCCAAAAGATTCTTCGGTAGAAATCCATCTACAAGTGTGTATAAATCACTTTTACAAGTTATAAAAATATGTGCTTTAGAAGTAATATTTGTCGGGGGCTGGAGTGGTGGCTTGGCGGTTACAGTGCTTGCCCAGCATGCGCAAATACATGGGTTCAAACCCCAGCACCCATGTGCACAACTAAGTGTTGGAGCAAAGAAAGCCATGTGAAAAACCCAATAAAAATTGATTCTGTCTTTTTCTCTCTCACTGTCCTTCTCTCTTAAAAACGAAAAGAACTAATATTTGTCAAACAAACAAAAAAACACCATCTATATTCCTACCATCCAAGCCTAGGGTTCTTAATTTTTCCTTTTTAATGTAAAGATACTTATTTTTTTATAATAATAGCTACAATCAGGCTTTATAGGTAAATTATTCTGTGCTTTTTAGCTATCTTATGAATGTTTTTTCCATATTATTATCATCATTGTTGTTAATGTTGTTATTATTATTATTTTTGTACTTGGGATTGAATCTAGGGGCCCTTCACCACTGAGCTACATTCCCAGCCCTTTTTATTTTTTGAAGCCGGGTCTCTCTAAGTTGCCCACACTGGCCTTAAACTTGGGATCCACTTGCCTCAGTCTTCTAAGTTGTGGGGAATACAGGTGTGCACCACCATGCCTAAATCTATTACATAGAATAGGTGGCTATCTAATAGTTGGTTCATTATCTGCTGAGCAATATACTATTGTTAGATATTTAGACTAACGATTTTTGGTTGTTCCATGTAACTATGCTAAAGTAAATTCTCTTTCCTGATTTTACTAATTATATGTTAAATTTGAAGCTGGCACAAAGAAACAATGTGTGCCTTGGACTATTTTGTTGTAATTTTGAGTATAATTCTAATTTTATACCAAATTTTATAGTACACATTCAAAGTAAGAGACATTACATGTTTTAATAGGTTGATCCGAGGATTAGTTTTGGATCATGGTGCCCGTCATCCAGATATGAAGAAGCAAGTAAAAGATGCATTTATCCTTACTTGCAATGTGTCACTGGAATATGAAAAAACGTATGTGATAATTTCTCTTTTCATCAATTTTTAAACTTTTTTCTAAACGTGTTTTTAAATCTCTTCTTTCCCAGATATTTAGCGTAGACTCCTTCCTTTTCCGCTTTTTCCCTCTGCCTTTACTAGCTTGTTTTTATTTATCTTTTAGAGAGGTGAACTCTGGTTTCTTTTATAAGACAGCAGAAGAGAAACAGAAATTGGTAAAAGCTGAAAGAAAATTTATTGAAGATAGAGTACAAAAAATAATAGACCTGAAAGAGAAAGTCTGTGCTGAGTCCAGTAAAGGATTTGTTGTCATCAATCAAAAGGTAAAAAAGAACAGATTTTAATTATTTGTAAATGCTCTTCAGTATTTCTCAAAGTGTACTCTATGGACTCTGGGAGTCCCTAGGACCATTTTGGGAGTCAGAGGTCAAAATTATTTTCATATTAACAATAATCTTTTTCATGTTGTGTTGATATTTGCAATGATGGTGCAAAAGCAATGGTAGACAAAACTGTCAGCACCGTAGTAAAAAGGAAGACAGCAGCACCAAACTCTTCTAGTAGTCATTGTAGTCTTTATTGCCACACCACCACCACTTGCAGAAAAGAGTCCGTTTCATTTAAGAATGTTTTGATCAAGTAATAACACTTATTAGTTTTATTACATTTTGATCCTTAAATATGCATCCTTTTATAAATCTTGTATGATAAAATATGAAGCAAGTACTTCTACTTGCTTCTACGTGGAGCAAGTACTTCTACTGTATCCCAAAACATGATGGAAAGCCCTTGTGTGATTGAGCTGTGTGCTAAACTAGTTACTTTTTTTTTTTTTAATGAAAAGCCATTTTCACTTTAAAAATATATATACATATATTTTTTTTTAAAGAGAGAGGGACAATGAGAAAGAGAGAAGAGAGAAACAATTTTATTTAGTTTTTCATGTGGCTTTCGTTGCTCTGAGACCTTGTTGTGTACGTGGTGCTGGGGTTTGAACGCATGTATTCACACATGCGGGGCAAGCACCATAACTGCTGAACCACCACTCCAGCTCCAAAAAGCCATTTTTACTTGAAAGAATGACTGCTAGACAAACTATATTATTTAGATTTGGATATCTGGAAGATTTTTCTGAGAAATGAAGCAATCCTATCACCTTAAGGAAAACACCTGACAGTATTTATTGCCAGTGGTAACATTTGAGTCTAACTCAGTGAATCAATATCTTCTAAATGATTAAGAAATTTGGGGTTTTACAAAATCATGCATGTATAAATAATCTATTTAAAACATAAGACCAATGACTGGGCACAGTGGTGCACACCTGTAATCCTAGAGACTATGGAGGCTGAGGTAAGATTATTCCAGATTTGAGGTCAGCCTCAACAACTTAGTGAGACTGTCTCAAAATAAAAAATAAAAAAGGCTGGGGATGTAGCTCTGTGGTAGAGCACTTTTGGGTTTAATTCTCCATACAAAAAAATTTAAAAAATATAAGACCAATGGTTTTTAATGTGAGAGTTGCAAACAAGTTCATTGATATGGTTCTTTTATTCTACATTGAAACTAACCTCTAAGATATTATTACTTGTGAGTTTTGGTATACATGTAATATCAGAGAAGACTATCCTTAGTGATTTGAAAGGCTTTTAGGGATTGAACTCAAGGGCACTTAACTACTAAGGCATAGCCCCAACCCTTTCCAATTTTATTTTTTTGGTACTAGGGATTGAACCAACAGGTGCTCAATCTCTGAGCTACATCCCTAGCCCTTTTTATATTTTATTTAAAGACAATGTCTTGCTAAGTTACTTAGGTCCTCACTAAGTTGCCAAGCTGGCCTTGAGCTTGGGATCCTCCTGCCTTAGCCACCAGAGTCACTGCGATTGCAGGTGTGAGCCACCATATTTGGCTGAAAAGGCATTAAAAATATTTCTCTCTTTCCAATTTTCATCCATGTGGTGTCAGAGTTTCTGTATATTCTTGAACTAAAACAACATATCATACCAAATTGAATGCAGAGACAAATATAAGAATCTACCTGGTCTTCTATTTAGGCAGACATTAAAGAGATTTGCAAAAATGTAAATCATTTTGGAAAGTATAGTAAATTTTCATAAAAGTATATTTATGTTAACAGAAAATGGATTTATTATTATTTAATGGATTAGCAAATGTTTTTAAATTTCTTAATTTTAATTTATAATATGATAAATATAGATACAACTCATATAAACAAAAGCTTTTGGTTTCTTAGTTTTTAGGAGCATAAAGTGGTACTGAGACCAAAAAGTTTGAGAAATGCTGTTTTAAAATTTGTTTATGGCTAAGAGAGTGGCTCAGTGGTAGAGTGTTTACCTACTGTGGGTTTGATCCACAGGAAAAAAATGTTTATAATTTTAATGTTAATTTGATTATAGGGAATTGATCCATTTTCCTTAGATGCTCTTGCAAAACATGAAATAGTAGCTCTTCGCAGAGCAAAAAGAAGAAACATGGAAAGGTAAGCTTACACATTATATATCCTAACTTCTTTAAACAAACTGAAAGTATTCAATGTGCAATCATTTTAGTTTAGAAGTGATGGGGCTGGAGCGGTGGCTTGGTGGTTAAGGTGCTTGCCCAGCATGCGCGAGTACACAGGTTCAAACCCCAGCACCCACGTACACAGCTAAGTGTTGGAGCAATGAAAGCCATGTGAAAAGCTCAATAAAAGATTGATTCTGTCTGTCTCTCTCTCTCACTGTCCTTTCTTTTTTTAAAAAAAAGTGAACACTGTTAACAAAATAGTAGTATACAAATTCCAAATTTTGTTCTTAAAATTGACATATCTAAAATCAAAGTCGATAATCTGCTTCAGAATTTTGTTGAAGTATAAAGAAGGTTTTCATATTTTTAAAATTAATTTTAAAAATGATACAATGTAATGTATTATCTCATATGTGGAATCTGAAAATGTTTCAGTCATAAAAGTACATAGAAAATAATAATAAAGGAACACACCTATAATCCTAGCAGCTCAGGAGTCTGACCTAGGAGAATTGCAAGTTTGAGGCTAGCTTCCACAACTTAGGCCCTAAGCAACTTAGTGAGATCCTGTCTCAAAATATAAAACACAAAGGGCTGGGATAGTAGCTCAGTGGTAAGGTGCCCTTGTGTTCAATCCCTACTATGGTGGGTGGGGGTAGGTAGGAGAATGGTAGTTTACAAGGGGCTAGGCAGTTTGGGGGTTTAGAAGATTTTGGTCAAGTGATACAAAATTTCTGTTATTTAGGAAGAATAAATTCAAGGATCTTTTGTACAACATGGTAACTGTAGTTAATATGTTGTTGAAAATGTTAGGACTAGATTTTAAGTGTTCTTACTGTAAACAATGATAACTCTGAAAGGTAATGCATATGTTAATTAGCTGGATTTGGCCCTTCTATAGTATATATATATTTCAAAACATCATGTTGCACCTGATAAATACATGTAATTTTGGTCAACTAAAAGATTAAACAAACTGCCCCCAAATAATATAATGCAACAACAATACAGTCTTTTGTGTTAGATCCTTTAATCTTTTTTTTTTTTTTTTAAAGAGAGAAGGACAGTGAGAGAGAGAATCAATTTTTATTGAGTTTTTCACATGGCTTTTTGTTGCTCTGACACTTAGGTTGTGTATGTGGTGCTGGGGTTTGAACCCACGTATTTGCGCATGCTAGGCAAGCACTGTAACCCCTGAGCCACCACTCCAGCCCCAGATCCTTTAATCTTTAAGAAATTAGCCTTTATGTTTTCCATAACCAAAGCTATGTAATTTCAGACTCTCTCTTGCTTGTGGTGGAATAGCTGTGAATTCTCTTGATGACCTCACTGCAGATTGCTTGGGACATGCTGGTCTTGTATATGAGTATACATTAGTGAGTATTTCTGCGAATAGTTGGTATAAAAATGAACATTCAACCTTTTCTTTCTTTTTCTTTTCTTTTAGGAGGGAGCCACCAGGGATTGAACCCAGGGGTACTTAACAACTGGGCCACATCCCCAGCCTTTTTTATTTTGAGACAGGGTCTCATTAAGTTGCTTAGTGCCTTGCTAAGTTGCTGAGGCTGGCCTGGAACTTGGAATCCTGCCTTAGCCTCCCGAAAGTCAGTGGGATTACAGGTGTGTGCCATTATGCCCAGCATACTAAGCATTTTTTTTAAAATTTTTGATTCATATTTTGCATTTTGAGATTTGATAAACCCATAGTACAGATTTTACAGTTTCTTTACCTAAATGTTTCTTAAGACTTCAAATATAGGGGCTGGAGTGGTGACTCAGTGGTTACAGCGCTTGCCTTGCATGCACAAGGATATGGTTTGAACCCAGTACCATGTACACAATGGAGTGTTGGAGCAATGAAAGCCACATGAAAAACTAAATAAAATTGATCCTCTCTGTCTCTCTCTCTCTCTTACTGTCCCTCTCTCTTTAATAAAAAAAAGATTTCAAATATAAGGCTGGAGTGGTAGCCCAGTGGTTGGAGTGCTTGCCTGGCATGTATAAGGACCCAGACTCAAACCCCAGGACCACATACACAACTAAATGTCAGAGAAACAAAGGCCAGATGAAAAAAAAAATAAACCGATTCTGTCTTTCTCACTTTCTTCCTCTCTCTCTCTTAAGAAAAGTAATAATCTATAAAAAAAAAGTTCAGGGGCTGGAGTGGTGGCTCAGCAGTTATGGTGCTTGCCTGGCATGCACGAGAACCCGGATTTGAATCCCAGCACCACATACACAACTAAGTGTCGGAGCAATGAAAGCCAGATGAAAAACTAAATAAAATTGATTCTTTCTCTCTCTCTTGCTATCCCTCTCTCTCTCTCTTAAAAAAAAGAATTCAAATATAACTTAACTACTTTTAAACATATCTTTAGTTATGCTTAAGAAAAATTCATATGAAGATCAGATTCTAATATAAACTGTCTTGATTTCATAATGACATTGAATATTAAAGTTATTCTTTTTTTACGTGTGTGTGTGGCATTGGGGATGGAATCCAGGGCCTAATACATGCTAGGCAAGCACTCTATCTACCACAACCCTAGCCTAAGGTATATCTTCTCATGTCATTCTTTAGGGTGAAGAAAAGTTCACTTTTATTGAGGACTGTGTTAACCCTCGCTCTGTCACCTTGTTGGTCAAAGGGCCAAATAAGCATACTCTTACACAAATCAAGGATGCCCTAAGAGATGGACTTCGTGCCATCAAAAATGCCATTGAAGATGGTAAGCTCTTTTTGTGATGGATGGGGACCTCATACATTTTTGAAGTAGTATAAATCTGTCATGATATATATGGTATTTTAAAAGATATGAATGATTACTATTTTCTCATTTCACTTTGGACAGTTTTTAGTTTGGGTTGTAAAGACTTTTCCTTTGGAATATTCTTAATATTCTGCTATCTTCTTAACTCCTATTTATTAAATGAAAAAATTATTGACTTGATACAGTGTCATTATTTATTTTTAGGAATTTATTTTTAAAAGCTTGAACATTTTTATAGTTCAGAACTCATTCTGTTACCTCAGGTGCAGTATAATTTCATAAAAAATTAGGAAGGAATATTAACATTTATCATTTATTAATAATTTATAGCCAACTTCTAAAAAGGATTTGGGGTAGACAATTCATTTAAAATAGGATAACAGGCACATGGAAAGATTTTCAACATCATTAGTCATTAGGGAGATGAAAATCAAAACCACAATGAGGCACCCTTCCACATGCACTAGGATGGCTATAATGAAAGAGCTGACATCATTGAATTGGCAAGGATGTAGAGAAACTGGAAACTCTTTTTTTTTTTTTTAAAGGAGAGAGGGACAGTGAGAGAGACAGAGAAAGAGAGAAACAACTTTATTTAGTTTTTCACATGGCCTTAGTTGCTCCAACACTTAGTTGTGTACATGGTGCTGGGGTTTGAACCCGGGTCCTCGTGCTTGCCAGGCAAGCGCCGAAACACTGAGCCATCGCTCCAGCCCAGAAACTGGAAACTTAATGCATTGTTGATGGAACTATCCGAAGACAGTAGTTCCTTAAAAGCTAAAATGCAGTTACTATATGACCAAAGAAGTCTTAGGGATATATGCAAGAAGGTTGAAAAGATGTTCACACAAAAACTTGTACCAAATGTTCATGCCAGCATTATTTGTAACAGGCAAACATGAAAATAATCCATGTGTCTATTAGCTGATGAATGGATAGAAAATGTGGTATTTTCATTTGATAAAACATTATAAAGTACTGATATATATTATAACATGGATGAACCTTGAAAACATGCAAAGTAAAGAATCCAGTTGCAAAAGGCCACATATATGATTCCACATATGTGAAATATCCAAGAAAAACAAATTCACATAGACAAAAAGGATGTTAGTGGTTGCCAAGGCCTGGGGGAAGGGGAGAAGAGTGATTGCTATGGGCACAAGATTTTTTTGTGGGGGATGATGAAAAATGTTCTGGAATTAGTTAGTGTTGATGGTTGTACAGTCTTGTAAATATATGAAAAACACTTAAAATTACATTGTAAGTGGCTGAATTTTATGGCCTGTGAGTGAAAGATATAAATAATGGTTAGATACTTCTGATAAGCAAAAATAGATGTAAAATAATGATTATTATAGTTTGGATGAAAAATCTCCCCCAAAGCTTGTGTGAGACAATCTGGGAGGACTGAGGTGAGATGATTGGGTTATGAGAGCCTTAACTCAATTAGTGAGTTAATCCCCTGATAGGTTGCTAGGGTGTTGCTGGAATGTACCTTTGGGGTATATATTTTGTATTGTGAGCAGGTGAGCAGAGTCTCTCTCTGCTTCCTGGCAATGTCTTGACCCACTTCCCTCTGCTACACTCTTCTGCCATGATGTTCTGCCTCACTCACTTCCTGAGGAATGGAGCCAGCCTTCTATGGACTAAGACCTCTGAAACTGTGAACCCTTAACTTTTCCTCCTATAGTTGCCCCACCCTTTTAAAAAAGAGACAGAGAGAGAGAAAGAATCAATTTTATTTATATTTTTATCTGGCCTTTGTTTCTAGGATACTTATTGTGTATGTGGCTCTGAGGTTTAAACCCAGGTCCTCTCACATGCCAGGCAAGTGCTCCTACTGCTGGCGCAAACACTCCAGCCCCAATAAAATTGTTCTTGTTGGGTCTTTTAGTCACAGCAGTGGAAAAGCAGTAGAAAAGCTGACTAAAACAATGGTGAAATTATTATTATTAATCATAACTTTTGTAGTTACCCTTTTTTAAGAGAGAGGGGAAGAGAGTGAGAGGGAGAGAAAGAATCAGTTTCTTTTCTTTTCTTTTTTAATCTGGCCTTTGTTTCTCTGACATTTAGTTGTATATATGGTACTGGGGTTTGAACCTGGGTACTTGAGCATACCAGGCAAGTGCTCCAACCACTGAAGCATCACTCTAGCCCCTTTTGTAGTCACTTTTGATGGACCCTACTAGCCTTTTTTTCCTCCCAGGATAAACATATCTTGAAATGATTCAGACTTTTGATGCCTTCAGTAATTACACTTGGTTCTTAGAATTTAAAATACATAGATGGGGGGCTGGAGAAGTGGCTCAGTGGTTATGACATTTGCCTGGCATGCAGGAGGATGTGGCTTCAAACCCCAGTACCACATATACAATTAAGTGTTGGTGCAATGAAGGCCACATGAAAAACTAAATAAAATTGATCCTCTCTTTCTTTTTCTCTCACTGTCCCCTCCCTTCTTTTCTTTTAAAGAATCAATTTTTATTGAGTTTTTCATCTGATTTCTGTTTCTTCAATACTTAATTGTATATGTGGTGCTGAGGTTCGAATCCAGGTCCTTATACATGCCACGCAAGCACTTTAACCACCTAGCCACTGCTCCAACCCTTGTCCTCTCTCTCTTTAAAAAAAATAAATAAAATACATAGATGGATGAATGGACTACTGTTTTTTCTTAATCACTTCAACCACTTAGGTTTATTTTTAAAAAGAATTTTGTTAAGGTATAATTTACGTAATGAATTGCACATGTTTAAAGTGAACACCCTTGATCATTATCTCAATTAAGATAATGAACATATCCATCACTCCAAAAAGGTTCCTCAATGCCCATTGATAATTCTTCCCTCTGCTTCTCCCCATGCTACCCTATCCCTAGGCAACTACTGCTTCCTGACATTATAGATGAGTTACCCTTTTCTAATACTTTTTTTAAGAGAGAAAGGGAGAGAGTGTAAGAGAGAAAGAATCAATTTTATTTATTTTTTCCATCTGACCTTTGTTTCTCCAGCACTTAGTTTTGTATGTGGTGTTAGGATTTGAATCCCAGTCCTCGTGCATGCCAGGCAAGTGCTCCAACCTCTGGGCCACCACTCCAACCCCCTGTGTAAGTCTTTTATGGATACATGTGTTCATTTTTCTTGGTTGAATACCTAGGAATCCAATGGCTGTGATAGGTATATGTTTAACTTTTTAGAAATTGCAAAACTGTTTGTAACCTCCACATTGCAATCATCAGCGGTATATGAGAGTTCCTGTTTTCATCAGTACTTGATATGAAGTACTGATGTAGCCTTTTCAATATTAAATATACTGTGATTTTAATTTGCATTTTCATAATGATCATTGATGTTGAGCATCTTTTTATGTGCTTGCTATCCATGTATGCTTAGTGAAGTTTCTATTCAAATTTTTGCCCTTTTAAAAATTTCTTACTGTTGAGCTTGAAAGTTCTTTTGTGTTCCAAATTCAAGTACCTTTTCAGATATATGATCTGTAAATTTTTCTCCTTCTGTGTAACTTGTTATTCTCTTAAGAGTGTTTCAAAGGGAAGTTCTTAATTTTGAGGAAGTCTAACATCATTCAAAAGCACAGATTATGCTTTTGGTCTGGTATTTAAGAGAAATCTTTATGTAACCTAGAGTCACAAAGTTTCTCCTATTTTTTTCTTCTTAAAGTGTTACTGTCTTAAGATTTACATTTAGGTCTTTACCTGCCTGCTTGCTTGTTTTCTTTCTATGGTGAGAGCAGCATGTCATAGCCATATACATTTATCACAACATTAAATGACTAAGATAGTTTATTCTGTGAATATAATGTTTTTCTATGTCTTCAGTTCATCTTAATCTTTTTTGGTGCCCAGCTTCTCTTGAAAACTGCTTTTGAATGCAGAGTTACTCATTTCAGAGAATAGCTTTGTTGCCTTCCTCTTGGCAACAGAAGGTGTTTATCAGATGCTGTTTTGTAGCAGAGATCCATGGCTGCCTTTTGATGACAAATTGAAAGTCTTCATCAGGACTGACGTATGCAGTTACAGAAATATATATTTATTCCTCTAATCATACCTTCATTGGAGTGGCCTTGTTTCAGTGTTTCAGACCATAGGTGGCCAACTCCATTGTTCTAGGCCGGAGGTGAGGCAGTACACATGGAGGAAAGGGTGTGGCAGAGGGAAGCTGCTCAGGTTGTAACAATAAGGAGACAAAAGGCCTATGCTCTTGCAGGGACAGATGAGGCAGACGCCCAAGGAATTGCAGGAAGCAGTTTTATTCAAAGCTGTATAGCTTAGTCCAGGGAGCATGGGTGTCTCCAGTCTTGGACCCTGAGTTTGAAATCTCTTATAGTTTTATATTCAGTGGGTGGTTACATAATATTTAATTAATTTTTTCCATTTTGATGTCAGACAGTGGTTTCACAAGTTTTTACAGAAATAACACCTTCCGCATAGGGAGTTCTCTCTGGGGTAAAGGCTCATCCCATGACTCTTGTAGGTTAGATAAGCACAGATCAGAGCTTCACTGTCCCAGAGGAAGTTACAAACCACCGCCAACCTCTGTGCAAATGAACTTCTGTGCAGCTCATGCAGCTCAAGCACACCTTGGCACACACAACTGACAGAGGTCAGTTGAACTAGTTGAAAGTTGCATTGTTACCATAATTAGGTGCAGGGTCCTGAAACCCCTTTCCCAGCCTCCTTCATTCACCCCTTTGATGCCTTAATTTAATCCTTAAAGAGCATCTTCCTCCTGGCTTAAAGCTATGTCTAACATAATTTTAACTGTTGTTTGCTTCTATAGTAGAACTGATTATTTTCATGCAGATGTGAACCAAACATTGTAACAATAAATAAGTTAGCAGCATAATTCCTGTTGTGCCAATAGTATAAGTTCCCCTCCAATTTGTTGGGAGGTGGGTGCATGCCTCTTTTTCCCACAGATCCAAAATAACCCATGTGGTTCTTTCCAGTCAGATGAGGCTAGATTACCCCAGAATTTTTGAATCTCAGGAATGCCTCGAACAGAACTTATCTGTCCAGAGTTTGGATTGGTTGCTCTTCAAAAGTTTGCTTTCTCTCTTGCCTTTGAGACCATTAAGACCATGTCCTAGACTGTATGGATTATCTGCTCCAAATCAAGTACGTTTGTTTGGCCACAGGTAACATTTTAAAACAGTATTCTGTTGCAAGGGGTCTGTCCAACAAACTGTGTATGTTGTGACCCAAATTTATTAGTACATTTTTTAAGAACTGTTGAAATGATGGGGCTGGAGCGGTGGCTCAGCGGTTTCGGCGCTTGCCTGGCAAGCACGAGGACCAGGGTTCAAACCCAAACAACACGTACACAACTAAGTGTTGGAGCAACTAAGGCCACGTGAAAAACTAAATAAAGTTGTTTCTTTCTCTGTCTCTCTCACTGTCTCTCTCTTAAAAAAAAAAAAGAACTGTTGAAATGAGAATGCAGCTCTGGAGTCTCTCACCCTCTAGATCAGTGTAGGTCAGATTTCACTGTAGCAAGGAATAAGCATTGTAACTCATTTTTATCAAAGGCCATTCTTCATTTATGAGGGCTCCTCCAGAGATCCAACAGTTTTTAATTCCAAGACTTTTGAATATTATCTCAGCTAAGTCTAAAAAGAGATTATTTCCCAAAAAGAACAGGTTAAGGTTAGGGCGGATACCCTTATACAGTTTAGCAGCTGGGCTAGGGTTTTTAGTGATATGGCCTGGGGTGGTCATATATTTAAATCATCTTTTAACCTTGTATCCATTCTGGAGGCACAAACATGATCTAGTGGCCAGCAATATTAAGCTCCCTTAGAAGGGGAGGGGGAATCTCTGGTCAAGTCTTTTTAATCTGAGCCATATGAATTCTGAATTGTTCCAGTGACAAATGGTCACTGAATTATGAGATTTTTTGGGTAGGGCAAGACCCATGTATATCTTATTAATTATGCCAACTTTGTAATAGACCATCCCAACACATGGAGTACATGGTGGGTAATAGGTAGGATCTAGCCGTAGTGGCAAAATGTTACATATGGTGACTGTTGAAAACCACATTAAGTAATTCATCAACATTTTGTTGGCATAGGTTAATCTATCAAATAATAATAATGTAAGCTTAATAACACCAAATAAATCCTAAAAATCTTATATAAGCAAAATAGAAAGGTATAAATAAGATTTTGTTTCCAAGAGTCCAGTCAGGGTCATTGTTATTAGTCCTGTAGCAAAGACCAAGGAATATAGTTAGAAGCAAGGGCTAGCCCATAGTATAAGAACTAGAAGATTTTTTTTAAGAAAGAGGGGACAGTGAGAGAGAGAGAGAAAGAGAGAGAGAGAGAGAAGAAATCTTTATTTAGTTTTTATGTAACTTTCATTCCTGGGACACTTTATTGTGTACGTGGTGCTGGGGTTTGAACTCGCATACTTTCGCATGCCAGGCAAGTGCTGTAACCGCCACGCCACCACTCCACCCACAATAACTAAAAGATTAAATTGTCCATTTTTCTTCTTGGTCAGCTAATCTCTGGGTGGCTGACATAGGGTTGTAGCTTCCTCAAACTTTGGCTTTGAGCAGACTGACCAGCTTCCAGGGTGTGGTCAGATCAAGGCTATTATCCTTTTGGTCCTCAATCTTTTATTTTTTTTAATTAAGAAATTTAGTTATTGTGCAATCAAAAATGCATCTGAAGTAACAATATATTTATATATTCATAAATCAGATTTACTCCCTAGATCCCACCCTATTCTCCCATGCTTTTCCCTCCCTCCATCCAATACATAACTATGAATGCCCTAGATTTTGTGTTACTATGCCTTTTCTGGGTCTAATACATGAGGTTGATCACCTTTCACATAGGCCTGGGTTCAGGTCCAGTCTACACAAATGAGTGAAAACATTCAACCCTTGACTCTCTGGATTAAGCTAACTTCACTCAACATGATTTCTTCCAAAGCCATCCATTTACGTTCAAAGGCTGCAATATCATTGCTTCTAATTGTTGAGTAGAACTCCATGGTATATATATACAACAGTTTTTGGATCCATTCATTCAGTGAGGGGTATCTGGGCTGTTTCCATAATTTAGCTATTGTAAATTGAGCTGCTATGAACATAGGTTTTACTGAGTGGCTGTAATATGATGATTCTAACTTCCCTGGAAAAATACCCAGGAGAGGGATAGCTGGATCATATGGTGGGTTCATCCCTATTTTTTGAGGATTCTCCACACTGCTTTTTAGAAGAGTTGTACCAGTCTGCAGTTCCACCAACAGTGTGCTAGTGTTCCTATCTCTCTGCAAACCCTCCAGCATTTATTATTGTTTATATTCTTCATTTTTGCCAATCTGACTGGAGTGAGGTGAAATCTTAATGTAGTTTTGATTTGCATTTCTCTGATTACTAGTGATTTAGAACACTTTCTCATATATTCAATGGCTTGCCCAATGTCCTCTGTTGAGAAATTTCTATTTAGCTCTTTGGCCCATTTATTGATTGGGTTGTTAGTGTTTTTGAGGTTGAGATTTTTAGGACTTTATAAATTCTGGATATTAGTCTCCTGTCAAAAGAATCAAAGGCCATGATTCTCTTCCATTCTATAGGAAGTCTCTTGACAATTTTGATCATTTCCTTAGCTGTGCAAAAGCTTTTGCACAGCTGATTTTTGCACTCACTGATTTTTTACTTTACTTCCTTCACTTTTGGAGATGTGTTAAGAAAGTCTTTGCCTACTCCCAAATGCTGGAGTGTTGGTCCTAACTTTTCTTCCAGCAGTTGCATGGTAGCTGGTTTAATTCCGAGTTCCTAGATCCATTTTGCTTTGATTTTTGTGCAAGGTGAAAGATAAAGGCTAATTTCAACTTTCTGCAAGTGGCTGTTCAGTTTATCCAGCACCATTTGTTGAATAGGTTATCTCTCCTCCATGTTATATTTTGACTTCCTTTGTCAAAGATCAGATGCTTAAAGAGTTGTGGGTTTCTTTCAGGGTCTTCTATTCATTCCATTCATTTTCATTCCTATTTTGATACCAGTACCTTGCTGTTTTTTTACTGCAGCTCTGTAGTATAGTTTTAGATCTGGTAAAGCAAAACCACCTGTTTTGTCTTCCTTGCTTAGTAATGTTTTGGCTATTCTGGGTTTGTTATTGTTCCAAATGGATTTGAGAATTGCTTTTTCTATATCTGTAAAAAATGACATTGGTATCTTGATGGGGATTGCATTGAATATATAAAGAGCTTTTGGCAGAGTGGCCATTTTTATTATATTAATTCTGCCTAACCAAGAGCATGGAACATCTTTCCATCTTCTCAGGTCATCTTGGATTTCATTCTTCAGTGTCCAATAATTTTCATTGTAGAGGTCTGTGACTTTCCTTGTTAGATTAATTCCTAAGTATCTGCTTTTAGAGGATAATGTGAATGGGACCGACTTCCTGATTTCTTCTTCTGCCCTGTTATTGTTACTGTATGGGAAAGCTATTGATTTATGGGTATTGATCTTTTTTTTTTTATTTTTGAACAACCGTACAAGATTTTAACAAAATAATATAAAATGTGTATAAAATGTGTAAATATTCTGGATATTGCAATTATCCCCAGGAGTGCCCCCCCCAATT
>PVKS010022542.1:0-33599 GCA_004027875.1 Aplodontia rufa | reverse complement strand
GGAGAGATAGGCACACTAACACACTGTTGGTGGAGCTGCAGACTGGTACAGCCCCTCTGGAAAGCAGTATGGAGAATCCTTAAAAAATTAGGGATGAGTCCACCATATGACCCTGCTATTCCACTCCTGGGTATCTTTCCAGGGGACTTAGAATCAGCACATTACAGTGACACAGCAATATCAATGTTCATAGCAGCACTATTTACTATTGCTAGGCTATGGAAACAACCCCGATGTCCCTCACTGGAAGAATGAATCCAAAAACTGTGGTACATTTATATCATGGAATATTACACAGCAATTAGAAACAATGACCTTGCAGCCTTCGAAGGTAAATGGATGGCTATGGAAGAGATCATGATGAGTAAAATCAGCTTAACCCAGAGATTCAGGGTCGATTGTCTCCACTCATCTGTGGAGGTGGGGACTAGACCCTGGACAATGAGAAAGTTGGTCTAGTAGCATGAGTTAAATCCGGATAAGATGTAATGCTTCACAATCTAATACTTTTTTTTAGAGTTATAATGGGAAGGGGAAGGGAGGGAAAAGGGAGGGTAATTGGGGGGGGCACTCCTGGGGATAATTGCAATATCCAGAATATATACACATTTTATACACATTTTACATTATTTTGTTAAAATCTTGTAAGGTTGTTCAAAAATAAAAAATTTAAAATAAAAAAAAAGAAAATAAACAAGGGAAGCTCTTTGAAACTAAGGAACTTCTGCAAAGTTTAAGGACACAATCAACAAAATGGAAAGGCAACGCGAGGATCGAATTTGCAAGCCATATATCCTATAAAAGATTAATATCTAAAATGTATAACTTGTACAACTCAGTGGCAAAATACATATATATAATAATCTGCTTGAAATGGGCAAAGAACACGAACAGATGTTTCTCAAAGAAGACATAAAGTGGTCAACAGGTACATGAAAAGTTCTTGGTATCACTGATCATCAGGGAAGTGCAAAACAAAGCCTTAATGACATGTCAACTCCCACTTCATAGGATGGTTAGTACCAAAAGACAAGACAATTGGGGCTGGAACAGTGGCTCAGTGGTTGGAGAACTTGCCCAGCATGCGTGAGGACCCGGCCCCCAAAACCCAGCACCATATACACAACTAAGTGTTGGAGAAATAAACATCAGAGGAATAAATAAAATTAATTCTCTTAAAAACAAAAGACAAGAGGATCATGTTGGCAGGGGTGAGGATAAAAGGGGATCCTTATTCTGTGTTGGTGGGAATGTGAATTGATAACGGAATTATGGACAACTGTAGGGAGACCCTTCAAACACCAAAAATAGAATGGCTGTATGAACCAGAGACAGCAGCCATTGCTGTTAGTCACAACAGCATATAGATGCAACCGGATAGTTCACCTACAGATTTTAAATGTTATTAAATCATTTCTGTCAGATTTGATTCATCTTTTTTTATTCACAGTTAATCCCTTTAATTTAAAATAAAATTTTAATTGGTGCATTATAGTTGCACATAATGATGGGGTTTCTTGTTACCTATTCATACATGCACCCAATATAACAATGGAATTTGGCTAATATCCCTCCCTCGCACCTTCCCCCTCCTTCCCCTCTTCTCACCCTGATCCCTTTCTTCTACTCATCTCCTTTGATCATTGTTACTATTTTTCACTTTTCCAGTTTTTATTGAATGCGTGGGAACTATTTAGTGTCTCAGAGGTGCAACATGTACTTCCCTGTTTTTTATCCCCTTTTTCCTCCTTTCCCTCTTCCCCTTTCCCCTTCTCTTTCCTCTACTCTGCAATACTTCTTTTAGCTAATCTATTAATTTGTATTCAAATGGTTCTTTATGTAATCTTATCCCTCCCTCCTCCCCCTTTCCTTTATTTTACTCTAGCTTCCACATAAGAGAGACCTTTGACCTTTGACTTTCTGAGTTTGGTTAATATCACTTAGCATGATATTCTCCATTTCTATCCATTTACCAGCAAAGGCTATAATTTCACTCTTTTTCATAGCAGAACTCCATTCTATATATATGCCATAATTTCTTAATCCATTCATCTACTGATGGGCTCCTGGGTTGATTCTATGATTTAGCTATTGTGAATTTTGCTGCTATAAACATTGATGTGGCTGTGTTGCTGTAGTATGCTGATTTTAGATCTTTTGGGAAAATACCCAGGAGTGGGATTGCTGGGTTATATTGCCATTCCATTCCTAATTTTTTTGAGGAATCTCCACACTGCTTTCCAGAGTGGTTGGCCTGCAGTCCCACCAACAAAGCGCAAGTGTTCCTTTCTCCCCACAATATTGCCAGCATTTACTGTTTGTATTCTTGATCTTTGCCATTCTGACGGTTGAAATTTTAATATTTTGATTTGCACTTCCCTGATTGCTAGAGATGTTGAACATTTCTTCGTATATTTATTGACCTTCTTTTTTGTTTTTTTCAAGAGAGAGAGAATAAATTTTATTTAGTTTTTCATGTGACTTCTATTGCTCCAACACTTGTTGTGTACATGGTCCTGGGGTTTGAACCCGCGTCCTTGTGCATTCCAGGCAAGCACCGTAACCATTGAGCCATTGCTCTGGCCTTTATTTATTAGCCTCCTGTTTGAGAAGTTTCATTTTATTTCTTTTGCCCATTATTGATTGGGTTATTTTTTGTACATTCTGGGATATTAGTCCCCTAAGAGAGGCATAGTTGGCCAAGATTCTCTCCCATTTTGAAGGCTCTCTTCATCATTTCCTTAGCTGTGCAGAAGCTTTTCAGTTTAATGGCATCCCACTTACTGATTCTTTGTTTTATTTCTTGTGTTTTGGGGGTCTTGTTAATGAAGTTGGTTCCTGCTCCTACATGGTGCAGTGTTGACCCTATGTTTTCTTCTAGCAGTTATAAGGTTTCTGCTCTAATTCCTAAATCTTTGCTCCAGTTATATTTGAGTTTTGTGCAGGGTGAGAGATAGGAGTCTAGTTTCTTTTTTCTGTGTGTGGCTGTCCAGTTTTCCCAGTACCTTTTGTTGAAAAGGCTGTCTTTTCTCCCAGGTATATTTTTGCCCCCTTTGTTAAATATCAGCTGGCTGTAGGGTTGTGGATTGTCTCTGCGTCTTCCATTCTTTTCCGTTGGTCTTCTTGTCTATGCCGACACCGTGCTGTTTTTGTTACTACAGCTCTGTAGTATAATTTTAGATCAGGTACTGTGATGCCTCCTACTTCACTTTTCTTGCTTAGTATTGGTTTGACTATTCTGGGTCTCTTATTCTTATTAATTCCAAGAACATGGGATATGTTTCCATCTTTTAAGGTCTTCTTCTGTTTCTTTCTTCAATGTTCTATAATTTTCATTGCAGAGCTCTTTGCCTCGTTGGTTATATTAATTTCCCAGTAAATACCATATACTTTTATTTTTACAGAGAGAGAGAGAGTGAGAGGCAATTTTTATTTATTTTTTCATCGTGTTTTTGTTTTTCTGACACTTCATTGTGCATGTGGTGGCGGGGTTTGAACCCGGGTCCTTGCATATGCCAGACAAGCACGCTACCGCTGAGCCACCTCTCTAGCCCAACACCGTGCACTTTTGACCATTAATATTGATTCCAACTGGGGTTCTCTGCAACAAAGTTGGTATGGTGTTTCAGATGTGCCTGGGCCACTTCCAACCTCTGCTTCATTTCAGTCAGCAGCGTGATATATTGATTTGTGTATATTTTTATGGTTTTATTCTCTTATATGAGTGTACAAATGGTTTATACTTTAGGAATTTGAAATCAGTTATTCCTTTCCCATTCTTGATGATAATTTTCAGAGGCAAAAATTACTTTGCCTATGTTGGAAAAATATTTTCATATTGTTAAGCTTTTAAATTTCTAAGTTGAGGGGAAAACCCCTAAAGTGTTGAGGAGTTCTTATTTCTTATCATTCCTGAGTTCAGGGGCAATGTCATGTTCCTCATGCGGCGCCATTGGTGGGGTCAGCTCACCACAGTGGGGACGCCAGGTAATGAGAATGAATGACACTTGTTTGGGCTTCCTAGTTTTCGTCATACCCCTCTCTATGACACCATCATTTGATCATTTTGATTTACATATTGGCATTTCCCACCCTGGTCTTCCTCAAAATATTTTTAATTAGAGCACTATAGTTAAACATAGTTGGGGTTCATCCTGACAAAGTCATACATGCATTGAATTTGGTTTCAGTCCACGTCACCCCTTTTTTCCTTCCCCTCCTCCCTTCTTCCATTCTTCTTCCTCTACTCTTTTTGTTCACCTATTCATTTATTTATTCTTTTCCTTTTTTTTCAGGGCTGAGGACCAAACTTGGGGCCTTGCACGTGCTAGGCAAGTGTTCTGCCACTGAGCTAAATCCCCAATCCCCTATTTATTTATTTTTGATTGGTGCTTTTTACATATAGATAAAGGTGAAGTCCCCTGTGCTATGTTTGTATGTGCACGTAATAGCATGCATTTTAAGAACTGATTCCACATTTGCTCCCCTTTCCTGTTCCCCCTCCCTCCCTCTTCATCTCCTTCGTTTATTCTACTGACCTTCCCTACATCTTTATGATTTCCGATCCTCCCTTTTCTCTTTCCCCTATTTCGCTCTAGCTTCCATATATGAGAGAGAGCATTTGACCCTTGATTTTCTGATGCTGTTTGATTTCACTTAGCAGGATGTTTTCCGTTTCCGTCAACGGAGCAGCTAATGCCAGTTTCACTCTTCCTGGCTTTGTAAACGCCACTGCGTGCATACACCACGATTTTCTTAATCCATTCATCTACCGACAGCGACTCATTTGATTTCACAACTTGGCTCTTATGATTGTGCTGTTGTGAACTCTGAGGTGGATGTATTGCTATAATATGTTGATTTCAGTTCTTTTGGATAAACATCAAGGAGTGGTCATACGGTGGCTCCATTCCTAATTTTTCCTCAAAGTATTTTAATGGGCATCTATGCTTAGTTCTGTGGATAAAACACTTTCATATCATGGTTTATGCTTATACTTTCTATGTGAAGTTTCAGAACTTTAAATACAGATCTCTTCAAATCTTTTGTGAGATTCCTTTTAGGAATAACTACAAGGGAAGTAGTAATATTTATAATTATTTTTATACTTATTCACTAGTATCCAATACCTCTTCCTTTTTCTTTGCTGATAAAAGGAACTTGAAAATTTCTCACTATGATAGCATTCATTCTAATGCAAATGAATATTCACATATGAACCATCACAAAACAATTGCACCCTAATCCACAGAATACATAAACATTATCAGAAGTACTCACCGTGCAGCCAGTTTGCGTGTTGTTCATTAACGGACAGAAAATAGATGATATTTTTGTAGACAAAGTTTTGTGGCTAACATTTGGGTCACATCTTTGCAAGACTTCCACCCAGCCCCTCTTTCTCCCCCCCCAGGACAGAAACGTCTCCAGTCTCTTTAAGTACTGCTTTTCGAATGATGAGCTCAGGTCTTAGAGCTGCTGAAATACATGACTACTTGATGGGGCATCACCTGGAACAGTGACTGCCAGACATCCTTCGTCCTGTGCACTGACTCCTGGCACACACCTTCACTCTCTCAGCTCCTTCCCGCCATCCACCTGGACAGGTGCAAGTGGGGCCAATCAGCCATCTTGCAGGAGTGAAGGACAGGACCGCTACAAGGACCTGTAGCTGAAAACTGGCCTGAGGCTGGATCCCTGGCAGTGTGGTGGAGCCCATGCTCTGGACGGACAGGTGCCGTGATAATTTCCAAATGTGGACAAGGAGAAAGCACAGGCTCTTGGCCACTCTTGGTTTCCTGTGCTCGTCCTAATACATGTGGCCTGTGTTAAGCTGCTTAGATATACTGGCACATTCACAGCCACGGACAGCCTTGGGCATTAATTGATAAATATTCCTCAATGATCTAGTTTTTGTGTGACCACTTGGGGTTGCAATTTTTTTTTCGACTCCTTTTTTTTCACTTTCCAATTTTCTAAGCAATTGTTAATCAAATTAGGTTGTAATGGAACTGTTTGTATGGAATATATTTTCTTACTAAGTATATTTCCCTAACTGTTGAAAACATCTATTTTAAATATGTGTACATTCATAATGACAACTGAGACGTGAAAAGATTCTTAGATTTCATTTATTCTTGGTGACAGCCAAAACATGGCAGTTTATATCTTAAGCTCCCAAGGATATTTGGCCTTTCCCTGTTCTTCCGCAAGTGGTTTAATATAGTCTGTTACTAATTGGACCAGAGATGCTTTTTGATTTAAAGTTTGGACGTGAGAGTAAATTGAACTTTAATTATCTCAATGACCATATGCTATTTTAACAACTATTTAAAAATAATTGTGTCAAGACATGATTTGTGACTTTAGAAGCACTCTTTGTGTAACATGAGATAATTTAATGAAAGGCAGTGAATGCACAGTGTGAGTCTTAACTCAGTGAACACAAGGAGGCTACAAGAGCTGATCAAAGTCACAGTGATGTCTTCTATGCCTGATTGCAGTTTGCAGTCTTATTCTTTTATTTTTTGTCATATTTTCCATATTTCTATTTTGACTACATACTTCAATGATGAGGAAAAATACTAAATGTCCATCAGGTATGAATACAATATTAGGAAGTAACTTGAGAAGAAAGGACACCTACCTTCTTTGGAGCACAAACAGTGCCGTCTTTCACCCACATCATAGGGCTATTTACATGATCGAAGGGGAATTCCAGGGCAACGCAGATATGTCCACTTATGTTGGCGTAAATGGTAGTGGCATCTTTCACTTTAATTAAATTATCACTTCTATATTTACATATCAATTTTCCACACTTTCGATCCCTAAAGGAAAAAAATTAGTTTTATAGAAGAATATTCGAATATCATTTCCAAAGGAAATATATTTAAATAAAAAATTCAAGATCTGCAAAAGGATGAATGTAACATTAAAACACAAAAAGCAAAAATTCATTTTAATAATATATGGATAGAAAGATTTGAAAAAATAAAACCACCATGCAAAACTAATAATGCTCAATAAACTAGGAATAGAAAGAAACTCCCTCAACCAGATAAGGAATAGAGAGTATCTCTGAGAGCTCTGTAGCTAACGAGAAACTTTAGAGTGAAAGACTGAATATTTTCCCATGAGATTGGGAATGAGCAAGCATATCCTCTTTATATGCTTACCAGTGAACATTTTAATGGACACTAGACAGTGCACTAAACTGAGAAAGACATTGAGGGCACGCACACCAACCAGGAAAGTGTACACAATTAGAGTGTGACTTGCCCATGATAGGATCCTAGACATAAATGCTAGGAAACTCACACACGGGGAAAGCAGTGCAGAACATCAGACGGTGCCAAAGATTAATACAAAACACCATCTGTAATTTCATTATAATTATCACTGACCAGAAACAGACACCGTGAAAATGGAAGTTAGAAAACTACTGTGTTCATGATCGCCTAAACATTGCAATATTTAGGAATCTATTTAGCAAAAGGAAGACGACACTTGCACACGGAATCTAGTAAACTTGCAGAGAAAAAAAATTCAAGATTAAAATAAACTAAGGGAAAATTCAACCTCCCTCCTAAGATGGTAATCCACGGCCCCTCCCTCAGCCCTTCACCACCACGAAATCTGAATGAAGTCTGTGAATTTACCAAGGCCCAATTCCCTGCTGTTGCTACAGTGCTACAGGATTCTACGTCACGTTAGATGTTGTCACTGGAAGCCTGCTGAAAGGTACAGGGAGCCTCTCCATCGCCTCTACGCTAAGTTCTACAATGGTGAACCTACAGTTACTTCCGAATAAAAAAGATGCCAGGTGTGGTATGAAGCCCAACCCTGTGAGATCGACTTCACGAGGACACAGCACTTAGTGTTGCTGAGGGTTCATTCAGCATGCAGATCAAATGCTCTCAAGAGTCCCGAGAAGAAGGAAAGAGAAGCATCATCACTCTGTCGCACACAGAAGTGGCTTGCGTCTGAGAGGGCAGTTTTCTTTGGTAGGACACATGGGTAATACGTGGCATGATAGAATTCGGAAATGTGTACATTATAGAAGGAAAGCTAGACTTTAAACCATTCAAGACAGGAAGAAAAAGCTCTCCTTAAGTGCATCAGTTGAATCTATCTCAACTGCTGAGAATTCGCTAAGCAAGAATATAATGACACCTGTTTCTCTTTTGAGTTATTTTTTTTAAAGAGAGAAGGACAGTGAGAGAAAGACAGAGAGAATCAATTTTTATTGAGTTTTTCACATGACCTTCGTTGCTCTGACACTTAGTTGCGTACGTGGGTGCTGGGGTTTGAACCCGTGTGCTTGCACATGCCGGGCAAGTGCCATAACCACCGAGCCACCTTGAGTTATTTTTAAAGTAAAATTTTAAGGGTTAAAGTCACATTAAGTAATTAAAATATCTTTTCACACCATAGGGATATGTATGTCTACATAAGTTATATGTATCACTTAAGGTGTTATGTCCTATGGATTAACATGAGTGTCTGTCGTAGAACATGCTATATCATATAATTTTTAATTGATAATGGAT
Source organism: Aplodontia rufa (assembly GCA_004027875.1). NCBI lineage: Eukaryota > Metazoa > Chordata > Mammalia > Rodentia > Aplodontiidae > Aplodontia > Aplodontia rufa. The sequence continues at coordinate 25,047 of PVKS010022542.1, read as the reverse complement.
TCTGTTTGGAGTCTTACATGCCACCACAAGGCCATTGCTATTGCAGAGGATATAACAAACCATCCTGTAATGAATGTGTCCGGGAAGATGTCCCCTACCCCAGTGACATTGCAGGGTGTCTTCATGATCCACTAATCTGGCTGGGGATGTAGCTCAGTAGTAGAGCATTTGCCTAGCACACTGAGTGTCTGGGCTCAATCCCCAGAACCATCTTGCAAACCTGGATGTCTTGGAGCAATTTCCTGGGGACTGACTTTTTGTCATTTGCCCACAGAGGGAAATGATAATGATCAAAGGAGTCCCTGGTATTCAGGCAAAGGCCAGATCTTATCAGCAGGACTTGGAGTAGGTAACAGCTTCCCTATACTCATGGTGTCCACTGGCTGAACAGATGATCTCATAGAACATCCAAGAACATCAAAGTTAAACAAAGTCACTCTGTGACCATGAAAGACCAAGAAAAACACAAGCCTACTTTGTAGGCATATAGAAAATGGGGACGCCGGAGAATGGGATCCTACCACCCTAGACTAAAACCTTAGGCCAAAACTTTTTGGTTTTTGGCTGCCACTCATGCAAGATGACCAACTTCTATTCTTGGCAGGGGCACCCTGCCAAATTTGGTTGGGCACCCTAACCAAATTCAACGCCTCTGTTTGCATTAATGTCCACCTTAGCTCCCCACAGTCCTTTATCCTCTTATGCCAACCAGAAGCTTTTCCTCCTCCTCAACACCTGTCAGCTTTCCTCCCTGAGGTGTCAGCCACAGTGTGTGGTATCTCCAAGTCCACTGAGACCACCCACCACTCCCATTAAAATTTCCCTACAAGACCCTATCTCCAGTTAAAACAAGTTATCTGCTATCACCTCTCTGGCTGCTTCAGTTATGACTAGGGGATCTTCCTAGGCAGAATTAATACTTAGGTTTGCTTATACACTAACTGGCTAAAAACTCGATATCATCCACTCAACTCATTATTTATACCCCTTTAGAGTCTGGAATGATGGATATGGAAAAGTATCAGAAATCATTCCAGTGAGCCAGACAGCAAACCCCTATTCACTGTTTTGAAATCTACTGACTCTGGGCCCTTATCAGAAAAGTCTCACTCTCCCCAAACTGCTGTTTAAACAGAAAATGCTCACCTTGGCCCCCTCTCCCATCGTTTCCTCTATGTCTACCCCAGGCTGCAGGTGGCAGGGGCGTCCTAGACTCCACTGGGACGCCCTCTGCAGGTTTCTCCGGAATAAACCTGTGTTGAGCCTCCCCTCTCCTCTCTCTTTATTTCCTTCGTTAGCCTCGTTCGTTACATCCTGCATGCTGAATTCTCTTAGCTTGAACAATCAGAAGACAGAATTAGAAGATGAGGCTCATGATCAGTTATGTGACTGCACTTTTAGAGGGGCTGTCTGCCAAATTTTCTGCCACGTAAGCCTCACCCTACGATCTGATGATGGTAGAGGTGCTCGGGAGCAAAGCAGAGATGATGATGTGAGCAAGCAGCACAATAATGGGAGTGATGGATTCCATCAACAATTACTGACTCAGGACGGATGTTCACGGGTGCATAGATAGGTAAATGCACACATAAACGGAAAGAAGGGCTACCCTTCCCCGCAGCACACTTCCAGCTACACAACGCAAAGTAGAAAACTGAGTGGAAACTCATCAATGAATTGTTTTTTCAGAGAGAGGGACAGTGAGAGAGACAGAGAAGGAGGGAAACAACTTTATTTAGTTTTTCACATGGCTTTCGTTGCTCCAATACTTAGTTGTGTACGTGGTGCTGGTACCCAGGTCCTCGTGCTTGCCAGGCAAGCGCCAAAACCGCTGAGCCACCGCTCCAGCCCATCAATGAATTTTAAGACCAGGGCCTGCAGCGGTGGCTCAGCGGTTACTGCGCTGGCTTGGTGTGTGCGAGTACACGAGTTCAAACCCCAGCACCACATACACAACGAAGTGTCCGAGGAATGAAAGTCACACGAAACACTAAATAAAAATTGCTTCTCTCCTCTCTCTCTCACTGTCTTCTCTTTCTTTAAAAAAACATTTTTTTAAGACTAGTGGATCAGAGTCTAAAGAGGAATAGAAGATGCCCCAGTCTCAATATGACTCTCTCTCTCTCTCTCAAATTATATGTTTAATATATAGAGAAAAATTAGAACATTACAATTGAGAGACTTAAAAAGAGTAACTCTGCCAAACCATTTAACCCGCAACTTCCAGTACTGAAAGAAAATTGTATGCACCTATAAAAAAATTATGCTCAAGAGTAAAACAGCACTGCAGTTGTAAATAGACAAAAATACAAACAAATAGAATTTTGAAAAGTATCAAACAAATTCAAATTGAGGGAAAATTCTACAAAATAATTAACCTGCAGTATTTAAGAAAAGCAAACACCCAAGGAAAGGGAACACGACTGAAAATAAATGTTCCAGATTAAAGAAGTCTGAAAATACATTACGAATAAATGCAAGTTCTTGACCTTGCATTCATTCCCGAGCAAGGAAAAATAGCTAGCTAGCGATGTTTTGATATGACTCAGATTTATAGCTGCAATATAGGGTATTCACAGGAAAGACACACTGATTTAGGGGTAATGAAGCACAGTCTCCAACTTAAAATCAAGCGGTGCAGAGAAATAATTATGAACAGAGGAGAGAAGAGTTATAAAAGCAGGAAGATAAAACAAATGAGCAAAATGTGAACTACTGGTGAATCAGATCTACTGGGGAGTCTTTGTACTGTTAAGTGTCTGAGATCACACAAATAGGTCAGCAGTGGTTAGGATTTAAAAACCGAGAAGACTGGCTGTACAGCACACGCCCTTCGGCAATATTTATTACTTTCTAGATAGGAAAAGTTCATGTATTTTCATTTCAATCTTTAATTTAATTTCATAAAATTAAGGGATGGCATGTAAATTAAAAAATGATTACTGATGGGCAATTAATGTACTTTTATATAAACAAAACCCTTAATGGAAAAAGCATGGGGAAGGATTTGGGTCTATGGGAAAGAAACAATAGGTGTTTCTGCATTTACAAAATTCATTGTTTCATGTAACATGATTGTTCTTCAGGGTTAGCTGATATTTTGCTTACATATAAATTTTTGAAAAAATTTTTATTAAGGAGTTGAGTTATTGTACAAGCACAATGCATATAAAGTAACAATATGGTATGCATTTGTTCTTAGACCAGAATTACTCGCATATCACCCACAACCCAGTCTCTTGATTCTCTTCTATTACTCCTCTACAAGCAATATAAATGCTTAGATTGTGAATTTTCCAGAGTTAAGCAACTGCATAAGTATCATTTGGATCATCAGGGTACATATAAACTTAATTGGTGACATTTTCAAATACAAGGCTATAGAGGTTCTCTGTTAGGTTTCTTAAAGCATACTTAGGTGCACATGCTTTGTATCCTGAAGCACTTGAACCACAGTTCCCAGATATGTCAGTCTTAGAATTAAGTTCATTAAAACATTCTTCACTGCCATACTCTGTGTCTGAAAAAAAACAAGTGTTGTTAGTCATATTAAACATATAGTCATTTAAATTAAGATAACTAATGGATACATTTAAAATTCTGAGATGGTCTAAAATATATTACCAAAATATATAAAACCTAGATTTAAGATCACAGGAAATGACTTCAGTGAAATATTTACAAATTTATAGGACTCTTGTTTATTATTCATACACACGTATTAAACATAACATTAATTACATCTAATTCTATGATGCCTATAAATACATATTTACAAATATATGAGAAAATTATTAATTTTTTTCTTAATTAGAGAGAGGGACAGTTAGAGAGGGGGGAGAAAGAAAGAGAGAATCAATTTTTATTTAATTTGTCATGTGACTTTCATTGTTCTAACACTTTGTTGTATACATGGTGCTAGGGTTTGAACCCATGTCCTTGTGCATGCCACACAAGCACTGTAACCACTAAGCCACTGCTCCAGGCCTAGAAAATTATTTTTAATAAAAGACCTAGTGGCAAATAACTAGTTTTGCATAAACATCTTTTCAAGTCTATCCACTAACCAAATATCTTTTCTTTAATTCATAATTTCTTTACCCCCAAAAGAACTGCAAGTCCCAATTGGTTTGTTCTCACATTCACCTTTAATCTATGTAAATAATCTATTTAATTTTAATTCTTATAAGCCACAACCTATGTAGAGTGGTTTATTTTTCATAACCGCCACCAGTTCTACTCTACTGAAGGACTAAGCCACAGTTCTGTGACAGGGATGTCCGATCACTGCCCTATGATGCTTGGGGAAAATGACACATTTGGAGAGGAGCCCCAGTGGATGCAGGAGGCTCTCATTTAAAATCCCTGGGGTGACCAGTGAACTGAAAATTAAGATTGTGTCCCAGAAGTCATTTCCCAAACTGGCTGTGGTTAAAGTCAAAGATTCGAGCTTGGCAAGCCATTGCTAGTGGGTGGAAATGTGGACCAAAGTTCAAGGACACTTCATAGCTGTAGTGACAAAATTAGAAAATCAATGGCCCCCAACATACAGTAGATTCCTTTGTGCCAGGCTTCCTCCTGATTCTGAACATGGGCAAAATAGTTGATGAAAGGATAAGGAATAGTCTTCCACAAAGTAGAGCAGATTTTTTCTGCAGTCTCTGTTGGGGTTTACATATCTGCCAAGCTGTGGGGTCTCAGAGACCCCACAGAAAATCCTGGAGCTCTAGACCCTGAGGACAAGGGTGAGCTACCCATACACTAAGCCTATCCAAACTGCAACTGAACCTCAGTGAATATCAGTTAGCAACAAATATCATGTTAACTAAGGTGATTAGTCTCTCACTTTATATGCCTAGCAAAAGAGGGATTCTAGTAATATCTACATGAGAAGAACACTTAGACTAAAAATAGGGCTTTTCAAAGCCAACAATTAAAGATGCAAGACAGTAGAATAATTTTTAACTAGAAATTTGGCTCTAAAATATCATTCAAGAACAAATGAAGCAAAATAAAATAAGTGAGTGTATCATGGTGCAAACATACTAAAATAAATTGCAAAGGATAAAATACGCAAGAAGTATCAGAACTAAATGAATTGAAGTAATTATGGACAACTGAATACAAACAGACATTTGAATTTTTAAAGAGCTGTAAAATGATATAAAGTTTAAACCACAATTCCAAGGAACCTGGAGAACATTAAGCAGAAGTATATGCACAGTGCTGTGTTTGGACTTTTTTTTTTTTTAAGAGAGGGACAGTGAGAGAGAGAGAGAGAGAGAGAGAGAATCAATTTTATTTAGTTTTTCGCTGCTCTGACACTTGGTTGTGCACGTGGTGCTGGGGTTTGAATCTGCATCCTTGCACATGCCAGGCAAGCGCTGTAACCACTGAGCCACAGCTCCAGACCCTGTAGTTCAGATATTGAATGTCCCCAAAGGCCCGAGTATTAAAGGATTGGTTATCAGCCTCATTGAAGGTGTGCCTTTCAAGGGGATATTAGTATGCTGACCCCTTCTTGTCTGCTTCCCAGCAAACAGGAAGTGAAAGCACTCAGTGCCTGCAACCCCTACCATCATGTGATGCTTTCCCACAGACTGGGAGGTGATGGGGTAACAAATCATGGATGGAAACCTCAGAAACTATGAGCCAAAATAAACCTTACCTATATTCACATGCGTTTATCTCAGGTGTTTGTTATGGTAGCAGAAAGCTGACCAACAAACATATACACCAAATGTATGAAGATTACTTTAAAAAAAATAAGGGGAAATCCTGATGGAAGACAGAGAGAAGGAACATATTATGTCAGATACTTCCTCAGAAAACATGGAAATCACAGGTAAGTGGAATAACATCTTTAAAACGCCATAGGGGGAAAAAGAAGTCAACACTGCAATTCAACTCAAATTAAAATACTTTTAAGAAATGCTGGAAAGAGCAAAGATTTTTGCAGACCAGCCATTTCCAGCAGGCTTTTATTTCAAAAAAAGTTAATGCAAGTTATTCAAGAGGATGGAAGGAATAGAATCCCAGATAGAAATTTGAAAATACACAAAGAAATGATATCATATTGAATAAACAAAATTTTTTTTCTTTTAATTATTCAAAAAGACAATTCTCTAAAGGAAAAAAAAAAGAGAAGCAATGTGTTACGAGCCTACAGTGAACATAAAATGTTAAATATAGGTAAACGCTAGCACAAAAGATGAAAGAGGGGGGCTAGAGCAGTGGCTTGGCAGTTACAGTGCTTGCCTGGCATGCAGGAGGACATAAGTTCAAACCCCAGCACCATGTATACAGCGAAGTGTCCGAGGAATGAAAAAACTAAATTAAAAAATTGCTTCTCTCTTTCTCTTTCGCTCTCACTGTCCCCTCTTTCTTAAAAAAAAAAAAATTAAAGGGGAATGTGGATGTGCAGATGTGTGTGAGGTGGTATAGTATTCCTAAAATGTGCACCATGATTAATTAAAAATATTATAAAACTTAGGTCAATCATCCACACAAAATAAAGAGAACATCATCATAAATCAAAGGTGCAAAAACAAAATAAAATCTGAAGAAATAACTTTCAAAAGAGTGGAGTGAGGACCATAAAACAAGAGATGAAACCCCCCAAACTGTTAACAAATTCTGTCAAATTCAACAGCGAATTTAATCAGGAAGAAAAAAGAAAGGATCAGCAAACCCAAAGACAGGTCAATAGAGGTGATCTATTTTCATACTCAATATGCAGAAAGAACAACAAATGAAGATGAACAAAGAGAGCTTGAAAGTTGGAGCAATCTCAAGCCCACCCTATTCATGTGAAGAAGCAGGGGGTGAAACTTCTGTAAGTCCATGAAAAATATTAAGACAGAGAAAACAAGATCAACATCTTTAAAGTCTAATAACATCAAAGGGATCCACATTTAGACATATTGTAGCAAATCAGCTGCAGTCCTTTGACTTAATGAAATCTTCAAAGCTGCAAATGAAAATGGCTTATCATGTGCAAGGATGCTCAACAAGATTGACAGCTGACTCCTTGCTGGGCATCAGGACACCTGGAAATTCAGCCAGGTGATCTCTATAGATCTTTGAAAGAAAAAGACTGTGAACCGAGAATTCTATGCACAGATAAAACCTTTTCGAAAAATGAAAGGACAAATGATTACATTCTAGGATGAACAAAATCAGAGAGAACTCCACTTTTACTGACTTTCTCAGAAATACATGCTAACAAGCCTCCTTCAGGCTTAAATGAAAGGATACTAAGCAGTAGCTCAAATCAATATGAAGGAATAATGAGTGCTAGTGTGTTATTATTTTTTGATGTTACTGTAAATTAAACTGTCAACCTAATTTCCTTGGATATTTGTTATTGTTATGAATATATAGAAATATAACTGACTTTTGAATGCTGATTGTGTATCCTGCAATGAATGAACAGATAAATAAAAAGTATATATCCATACCATGAAACTTTAAGACTTGTTGAGATATGAGATAATATGGATGAACCTTAAGAAGTTTATGTTGGATGAAAGAAGATTGTCTCTTAAGGCCCCATATTAGAAGATTGCATTTGTATGAAAAACCTCAGAAAAGCAAATCTGTAGAGACAGAAAGTAGATTAATGCTTGTTTGTGGTTGGGGTGGATGAACATGGGGAATGATTAGTTATGAGCAGAGAGGGACTTTACTTGAGTTGACCAAGTATTCTAAAGTTAGAATGTGGAGATGGTTTCACAACTCTGTAACTAAACTAAACCACAGAATATCACTCTTTGAGGCGTGAATTATACGATTGGTGACTATGTCCTAGTATAGTTGTTAAAATTGAATAACAATGATTCAATAAATTTAAATGCTTGAACTCATTCTAAATATATTTTTAACTTTAATATTTTAAAAAGCTGAACTTGTGGGGCTGGAGCGGTGGCTCAGTGGTTACGACTCTTGCCTCACGTGCACTAGCACGCTTGCGCGTGGAGTGAGGTTTGCTGTCATTTGACTGAGCTGTGCATGTAGCTCAGTAGCAGGATCTCTACCCTGTGAACTTGTGTCCCAGTCACTTCCCAGCCCCTCTTAGAAAGAATAGAGAGCCAGGAATAGCAATCATGATAGCAACTAACAGTGTCTACTATGGCATCTGTAATACAAACTGCCACATGAAGAGGAATGGGGGGTCAGCATTTAACATCAGCACAAACAATCAACAGCTGTGAACTAGATGTAACATGAAACGGCAGGTGTGAACTGCATCATTCTCCGTATTAACAACCACACAACAGGAATGGTGGCGGGTAGGAATCACATAAAGCAAATAGTTCTAAAAGACGGTAAAATTACAGTTCCTTAAGTGAAAAGAAAATGAAGTAGGAAGGCAAGAAAAAGTTTGAAATATTTAAAAAGTAAACAGAGGGCTGGAGCAGTGGCTCAGCATTACAGTGCTTGCCTGGCATGTGCGAGGACTTGGGTTCGATCCCCAGCACCACATACACAACTAAGTGGAGGAAAAACAAAAATCCAGATGAAAAAATTAACTCTCTCTCCCTATCTCTTATAAAGTGAATGGAGGAAAGCAAAGGAGAGGTAGCAGGTGAAGGCTATAAAGGTGGAGCAAACAGTAACTAAATATAATAACATAAATGAGAAAGAGAGACAGGAAGAAGAAACAAGATAATTTGGCTATGAGGGGGAAGGAGGAATAAGAAAACAAAAACAAAGGTAAAAACAAACAAACAAAAACCAAACCCACATAAAAAGTCAAAGGAGGGGAAGTAACAAGCAGATGAAGAAAAAAATGATGAACATGCATATTATATATATATATATATATATATATATATATATGAACTGGTGTGTATATATATATATATATACACACCAGTTCAGCAAGCGCGCACACACACACACACACACACACAATGTAAAAAAAAGAAGAAGAAAAAGAAAAAATACAATATTGTGAAACAGAGGGCTCGTTTCTGTTGACGGTCAGAATGGTTGCAGTGACAGATGTCATTGCCTTCCGGTGCATTCTTCCTTCATTTGTTTTGTGCTGCATTCTCCTTAGATCAAGGGTTGGGGAATCTTAAATCCAACCTCTTTGTGTTCCTCGCCAAGCTGCTAACTGCTGTCTGTGACCCACAAAGGACTAAGGCAACCAGGAGCTGGTTCTTCGGAAAGAAAAGCAGGCTTAGCAAACCCTTAGCCAAATAACCAAAGAGAGAGGGAAGCTCTAAACCCACAAAGTTAGAGACTAGAAAAGGAGTTATCACCCTAGACACTTCTGAAATCCAGAGGATCATTAAAAATGATTTTGAAAACTTATACCCCAATAAACTGGAAAAGTCGAGAAGATGTTGACAAAATTCAAGATACATATGACCTGCCCCAGTTGAAACAGGAAGACACAGAAAACTTAAACAGACCAATATCAAGCAATGACATTACAGCAGAGATTAAAAGCCTTTCAACAAAGAAAATCCCAGGACCAGATGGGATTCTCAGCTAAGTTCTAACAGACCTTTATAAAAGAATGAACATGAGCCTTTCTCAAATTAGTCCATGAAATAGGAAGGGAAGGAACATTTCTAAATTTGTTCTAAAAAGCCAGTACAACTCTGGTACCAAAATCAGAAAAAGACACATCAAGGAAAAGAAAAGAAAAGAAAAGAAAAAAAGCTACAGATCACTATTCTTGATGAACATAGATGCAAAAAATCCTTAATAAAATACCAGCAAATCACATTTAAAAACACATGAAGAAAATAGTATACTACAGTCAAGTGAGTTTCACCCCAGAGATGCAAGTTTGGTTCAACATACACAAACCAATAATTGTAATTCACCACATAAGTAGAAGTAAGGACAAGAATCATGATCATTTCAGTAGATGCGGAATCTTTCACAAAATCCAGCACCCATTCATGTTAAAAACTCAGAAATATTAAATGTTAATATACATGTATATATTAATTTCAAACTATAGTATGGTGGGACTATAGAGGAGACATGAGTTTGGGGAATGGATGAAGGTGGGTAGATCCTGGACTAGGAGCGGCTTTAACTTACTATCTCACCATGACAATATCCATGTATGCATGAATATGTAACAGCAATTCCCTCCAATATGTAACTATGTCAGACAAATTTAAAAAAATGGAGAAATTAGAGATAGAAGGAATGTATGTCAACAATATGAAGACTATATATGACAAACCCAAAGTCAACATCATACTGAATAGAGAAAAACTGAAAGCATTTTCTCTAAAATAAGGAACAAGACAAGATGTTCACACTCACTACTCCTATTGAATATAGCGCTTGAAACTTTAGCCAGAGCAATCATGCAAGAGAAGGAAATTAAAGGATACAAATAGGAAAAGAATAAGTTACATTATCTTTGTTTGCCAATGACATAATCCTGTATCCAGACCCCCCTCCAAAAATCCCCCAATAAACAAAACTCCACCAGAAGCCTTCTAGAGCTGATGATACAAGAGCAGGATAGAAGATCAACAGTTTTCCTACATTCCTATAATGAATCTGCTAAGAAAAAAAAATCAGGAAAACTATTCCATTCATAGTAACTTCAAAAAATAAAATAAAGTTCTTGGGAATAAAGCTAACCGAAAAGGTGAAAGACCTTAAAATGAAAACTACAGAACACTGAAGAAGGGCATTGAAGAAGATCTTAGAAGATGGAAAGACCTCCCAAGTCTAGAATAGGCAGAATTAGTAACATCAAAATGGCCACATTAGCAAAATCTAATATTACAGATTCAATGCAATCTCCATGAAAATACCCATAACATACTTCAAGAACTAGGGGAAAAAAAACCCCACCTCAGTCCTAAAATTCATTTGGAAGAATAAAATCCCAGAATAGTCAAAACAATACTAAATAAGAAAAGGAATGCAGGAGGTATCACAACACCTGATCTCAAATTATACTACAGAGCTGCAGTAACAGCAATAGTATCCTATTAGCATCAAAATAGACACAAAGAGCAATAGAACAGAATAGAAGACACAGACAAACCCATCTCGTTACATTCATCTGATATTCAACAAAGGTGCCAAAAATACATGTTGGAGAAAAGATAGACTTTAATAAATAGTGCTGGGAACTATTGATGGAATTGCAGACTGGTACAGGCCCTCTGGAAAGCAGTGTGGAAACTCCTCAAACAATTAGGGATCGATCCACCCTAGGATCTAGCTATCCCTCTTCTAGGTATTTTCCCAGAGGAGTTAGAATCAGCACATTACAGCAACACAGCAAAATCGATGTTCACAGCTCAATTTACAATAGCTAAATTATGGAACCAACCCACATGCCCCGCACTGGATGAATGGATCCAAAAGCTCTGGTATATATATATGCAATGGAGTTCTACTCAGCAATTAGAAACAATGGTATTGCAGCCTTTGAAGGTAAATGGATGGCAATGGAAGAAATCATGCTGAGCGAAGTTAGGCAAACCCAGAGTCAAGGGTTGAATGTTTTCCCTCATTTGTGGAGGCTGGAGTTAAACCCATTCGTGGATGAAAGATTATCAAACTCATGTGTTAAACCCAGCAAAGGCATAGAAATGCATAACCTAGGGGAACCATAGATATGTCTGTGTTTGGAAGAGATGAAGAAAAGGGGAGAGGGAGGGAGGATAAGGAGAGATCTAGGGAGACAATCAACAATGTAGCATACTCTTTACCCTCCTGAGAATCCAAATAATACTTATGCAATCACTTAATTCTGGAAAATTCACAGTCTAGACATTTATATCACTTGTAGGGGTGAAATATGGAAGAATCAAGAGACTGGGGTATGGGCAATGTGGAGGTAATTCTGGTTTAAGAACAAATGCCTATCATATTGTTACTTTATATGCATTTATGATTGTACAGTAACTCAACTCCTTAATTAAAAAAAACAAATAGCGCTGGGGAAACTGGATATCTGTATGTTGAAGAATGAAACTAGATCGCTATGTCTCACTCTGCACAAAAGTCAAATCAAAGTGAATCGAAGACCTAGGAATTAGACCAGAAACTTTGCCACTCCTAGAAGCAGCATAGGGCAAGCACTCCGACATATTGGCATAGGCACCAACTTCCTTAACAAGACCTCTAAAGCTCAAGAAATAAAACCAAGGGTCAATTAGTAGGATGGCATCAAATTAAGAAAGCTTCTGCTCTGCAAAGAATCAAGGGCATGAAGAGAGGTCCTACAGTACCTGAGAAGATCTTTGCCAGCTTCTCCTCCAACCAGCGATTAATATCCACAATATACAAAGAACTCAAAAAAACTTCACACCAAAACCCAAACAACCCAATCAATAAATGGGCAAAAGAATTAAACAGACATTTCTCAAAAGAAAATATATGAGCAACAAATATACGAAAAAAATGTTCAACATCTTTAGCAATTAGGGAAATGTGAATCAAAACTACATTGAGATTTCATGTCACTCCAGTTAGAATGACAATCAAAAATACAAATACTTGTAAAGGTTGATGAGGATGTGAGAGAAAACATATAATCATATATTGTTGGTGGGAGTGAAATTAGTGCAACGACTGTGGAAAGCAAAATGAAGATTCCTCAAGACTTGGAATAGATTCATCATATGACCTAGCTATCCTACCTCTCAGTCTCTATCAAAAACAAATCAAAACAAACAAACAAGCAGGCTACTATAGTAATACAGGCACATCAATGTTTGTAGCAGCCCAACTCCCAATATTCAAGTTCTACAACTAGCCCAGGTGCCTGTCAACAGATAAATAAAGAAAATGTACTTATACACAATGGAGTTTACTTAGCCACAAAGAAGAATGAAATTACGGCATTTCCTGGTAAATGGATGGAAATGGAGAACATCATGCTAAGTTTTTGACCAAGTTTCTGAACAGTTTCAGAACTCCATGGGAATCCTGTGGAAAATGTGGTCTATGGTTTTGATAGACCCCCTCTAATTCCCAGTGTGAAAACTCCTCTCTTTTATCCTTTTTGTGTTGCATTAGAGGATCTGTGCCTTAGTTGAGCCCAATCTTGAACTTCCAGAATCTTTAAATGTCCCTAGGAATATAAATGGTTATCATTGCCTCTTATTTGTAAAGTTATTCTTTGGTGGAAATCTGGTTCATTAGCTGTCTTTGGTTTCATGGAACACTAATACTAATACCTTTAAAGCTGCCACCAATGAGTTTTCTCTTTCTTTTGAAGAAGAGGGAGAGAGTGAAAGAAAGAGAGAGAGAGAGAGAGAGAGAGAGAGGGAGAGAGAGGAATAAGGAGAATCAATTTTATTTATTTTTCATCTGGCCTTTGATCCCCAACACTTAGTTGTGTATGTGGTCCTGGGGTTTGAACCTGGGTCCCGCACATGCCAGGCAAGTGCTGAAACTGCTGAGCCACTGCTCCAGCCCCCTAAACTAATTCTTTTTTTTTTTTAAGAGAGAGAGAGAGTGAGAGAGAGAGGAAAGAGAGAATTATATTTGGTTTTATTTGGCTTTCATGACTCCACATGCCAGGCAAGTGCCATAATTGCTGAGCCACTGCTCCATCCCAGTAAAAGCAATTCTTGCCACAAGTCTTAGAATTAAGACTTGTGAACTGTGAACTGTCATAAACCTCATTATTTGTTTTTCTAACCTATGTTTTTTCCTCCACTCTATTCTATCCTTCTTTGGGGTTCATCAAATGTTTTTGTTGCTCTTATTCTCTAGTCCTCCGCTAGCTTTCTTTCTACATTTTTTGGTCTTCTGATAATTGTGGTTGTAACGTGGATACCTGTTTATGTCAATCTAATACCAATCACACTTGGAGCTCTTCTCTTACCATTGTTACCCTACAACCAGTCTTCCTTTGCTAGTGGCAAGGTTAAATACCATTTGATTCAGGCACCTTTCAAGTTTTCTTTTCCCCCAGTCTCTAGCGTTTCTTGAGTGAGATGTGTAATGCTCTCCTTTAGTGATGAAAATTTTATCACCTGTCATCTCTTCAAATACATGGCCCCTTCTCTTACCTTTCTCCATGTGGGTCTCAACAGCACGTATATTAGTCACCTGTTCACAAATCCAACACACTTTTTATGTCTATTTTTTCTTACTACGCTGTGGATCTGTCCCAGGGTCTTGCACATAGAGGGCAAGCGCTCTATCACACAGTTGCACCTCCAGCCCCTTTTATAAACCTTTCTCAATTCTCCCTTCCTTGTTTTTTCGCATGCCTCCCTCAATGTGCATATTTTCTTCAGACCTATAATTTGCTCTTCAGATATGCCACTCTGGTATGATTAATCTGCTGAGCAACTCACCAATTGTGTACTTTGATTTTGGAATATTTAATTTTCAACTAACAGATAGAACTGTCTGCACTTTCTGTGCGCCACATCATCTTTTGACATAGGCATACTTTGTGGAACAATCAGATCTAGCCAAGTTCTTAATTTTAGTGCTAGATATTTGTCCTTCATGATATCCCCCCCCCCCATATGAAGCCAGGCGTGGTGGCACATTCCTGTAATCCCAGCAACTCAGGAGGTTGAGATAGGAGGATTCACAAGTTCAAGGACAGGCTCAGCAGCTTAGTGAGGCCCTAAGCAACTTGGTAAGACCTTGTCTCAAAATAAAAAAAAATAAGAAGGGCTGGGGACATGGTTCAGTGCTTAAGCACCCCTGGGTTCAATCTCTGATACCTAAGTAAATAAATAAAAATTCCCATGTGATGCGGTTTGCAGCTTCTACATGCCTTTGTTTCACATCCAGCTTTTCATCTAATTCCTTGCATGCATTCATCCATTGTTTCCTCGACCACTTCTTCCCATTCCCACACCCCTATTTGCTCGGCCTCTGTGTCATGCGTCACTCATCCTGCAGTTTCTGTTTTGGGTTTTGCTTCCAGTCAGCATTCAGGACTGGAGTGGATCCGACGATGGGGGACCCGAGGGCCAAGGTAGACCTCAGTCTTCCTGAGACTCTCTCCCCCGCTCCCTGCCACACTCACCAAGGCCATGACCTCAGTGGTCCCCATTGAAACCATGGGGCGTTGAGGGGGTTCACCAGAACGCCTTCTCTGGCCACGGCTGAGCTCTGACATTCTCCCAGCCCTGACAGGCGTGGAGAGCTCCCTTGCTCACCTTACTTGCTCTCTCAGCTATTACTTTCAAAGCAGCAACTGCCTGAGGGAACAAGAGCAAAGTGTCCATCTCACCTGTCTGAGCACCCTTCTCATGTCCTTGGTAGCTCTGCAACACTTTCAAACAAAATTTTTAATTCCCCTCCATTTTGATAGCTGTTTTATATCAGGAAGATTTGTCTAACTCAAACTTGTGAACCGTGGCAGAAACAGAGGTCTGCCAGGCTCTTTTTTGTTTTTGATGATGTCTATTTTTTTTTTAAAAACGGTCTTACTGGGGCTGGAGTGGAGGCTCAGCTATTACGGCACTTGCCTGACGTACGCAAGGACGTGGGTTCAAACCCCAGCACCACGTACACAACGAAGTGTTGCAACAAAAGCCACATGAAGAACTAAATAAAATTGATTCCTTCTCTCACTGTCCCTCTCTCTTTTTTTTTAAATGTTTTTACTGAGATATTGCTAGAGAGAGAATAGTTAATCACAATTTTCAATTCTTGCAGGCTATCATCATTAATCTTCTGAAGTTCCCAGTTTAAAAAAAAATTTCCCCTCATGTTCATCGTCTTCACTGCAGCAGGTAACCCAAGTTCTTGAAACATTGGCAGTGTTTTCTTAGGTGTGTACTTTATTTTTTAAAAATTTCACATGTACGGTTATTACTGTAGAATATACTTTTTATAGGGTTCCCTCTCAAAGCTATGTTCCTCGATACATACCTAATCTGTTCATGAAAATTGCTGTATGATATTGGCTAGGTTGCGATTAGTGCATTTAATTTTCATTCTTGTTTAATCTGTTGTTTGTTGACGATGAGTGAAGCTTTGCCTATACTTCCTCCTTTTTAAAATTTTTTTCTTGGGGGACTGGGATGGAATTTGAAGCCAGGGTCACCCTACTAGTGAGCTACATCCCTAGTCCTTTATCATTTATTTTTTTAAATTTCATGATGGGATGTCTCTGAGTTGTTGAGGGTCTCTATAAGTTGCTGCAGCTGGCCTCCAACTTGCCATCCTCCTGCCTCAGCCTCCTGAGTTACTAGGTTACAGATGTGAGCCACTGCATCCACCTACTTCATTTGTCAGTGTCCAGAAAAACACATATGTGGAAAATTACAAAAAAAAAGATCATAAATACCGGGACCAAATGTCCTTCCGCATTGATGCAACCCGTTCTGGCACTTTCCCTCTATACAGACCCACTGATGCTCCCCACAGGGATGCCCATTTATGACAAAGAAGTTCTCTGGACACGATGCCGAGGAGCCATTGCAGTATTCAGAGAGATCGCACTCGTCAAGAGGAGATCTGCAAGTGTATCCTTTTGGTCTGTACTGATGGGGCGGAGTAAACGATATTGAATAAAGCAGAGCGTGAGTACACAAGTGTCAGGCACAACAGTGATGTCATTAGGTAAGTCATGTAGAAATTTTTAAAGAACCTATTACTTGACATTTTTCACAGCATGGTCCTTCAGCACAAGCAGAACCCGTTTTCAGCGTACACGTGTTAAAATTGCAGCACACCGGTACCACTGCCCCGCATTCCTGCAAGGCAAATCACACAAGCTTAAGCATCTTCCAACATTTATTTACATTGGACAGATTTTATTTTATTATTATTTTTTCTTAAAAGAGAGAGGGACACTGAGAGAGACAGAGAAAGAGAGAAACAACTTTATTGAGTTTTTCACATGGCCTTAGTTGCCCCAACACTTAGTTGTGTACGTGGTGCTGGGGTTTGAACCCGGGTCCTCGTGCTTGCCAGGCAAGCGCAGAAACCGCTGAGCCACCGCTCCAGCCCTGGACTGATATTTTAATAACAGATGCTTAACTTATATGTTGGCAAACAGAAAAATATTCACATCTTCCTGATGTCCCCCAGGAATAACCTACTGGGAGTGTCATGATACATTGCTCGTGAGTTTCCGGTTTTTAATCTGTTTCTGTTTTTAATCTCACTTATTCCACTTGGTCTCTACTTTATCTCTACCTTTCCAACTTCCCTCTAACTCTGGCAATTTTATCTCAGATGCCTAGGATTTTCGAAAAACTAGCTTTACTTACGTATATTTCTGACCCTTTTTGACTTAAATATTAACAGGGATTAAAATAATTTTTAAAACCACAAATGCGCCTCCTCCGTTTTCTAATTCCACAGTGAGAGCTTTACATCCAAATTCCTGAAAGGTGGAGGACATCAAGTTAAGAAGAAATGCTAGGAAAGGACAGATACAAGAGGAAGCTTGGTTCCAGGATTGATGGCCTTGAAAATTGCTTGTTTGAGGGACTGGAGCGGTGGCTCAGGGGTTATGGTGCTTGCCTGGCATGTGTGAGAACCTGGGTTCGAACCCTGACACCACAAACACAGCTAAGTGTTGGAACAGCAAAGACCATATGAAAAACTAAATAAAAATGGATTAAAAAAAAGTTAGATTACTTGTACAGGCCACCTACAAACCAGTGGGTCCCTACACCAATATATAGCTTCACTTCGGAGTGGGTTAGAGTCCCTCTATTTCTTCCCGAAGAACTTCATAGAAAAATGAGTGTGGTCGATGGCGGAATCCGCGGTTTAGCCACCTACAAACCCATTCGGCCCGAAGCTCTCCCGGCGGGGACTGACCTCTTCGGTGCCACAGTCACATTCTTCACCCTGCTCCACCATTCTGTTTCCACAGACAGCAGCCTCCTGCTTGTACGATGGCTCTAAATGGGGCTGATTCTGCAGACACTGCGACTTCTGCTTTGAAGTAAAATGCGCATAGTCTTGCACACTGCAGTTACTAAAGATCTTCACACCACTGGAATGGCTAAAAATACATCGCACTTCAAATTTTGGTGTTAATGCTTTCCATCAACTGCTTATCCTCAGAATAACGGGACTTAATGATCATGCCACCGCAGATCGAAGGCTCAAAGTTACCAGCTACTACCAAAAGCTTCAGTTTTCTGTGCATGGGGTGTGAATGGTGCAAGAGCTGATATAAAACCATTTAGTAGGAATACTTCATCAATAAAAACGCACTAACTCTTAGATGACACTTATTTGTGACACTGCTGTCTCGTTTTACCTTCAACCTTACAAACTGCTCCATCTCTCTGTCCTTGGTTGTGCCTTTCCCGCTCGTGACTTCTAAGGGTTGAAATAGCCCTGTGTTAAGAAGTAACAAGCATGTTCCTTTCTGTATCTACACTTCATCATTAGGAATTTTGTCCAGTTCCATAGTTTTAAATAAAACCTCCATCTGGCAGCTCAGCTATTTGTTCCTCTAACTCAAACTTACTACCTGAATTCCGGAGTTCAATGCAGGAAACTTTACCCAGCGTTTCTTCCCTGTCTAGCTCACAGGCATCTGAAGTTTAAATTCCCTAAACTCTTGAGGCCTCTTGCTTAAGGATGGCATGGTGCGTTAGAATGTGCAGTCTGTGCCCAATCAAACCACACGGGTTAAAATCTTGGTTCTGTGGTGGCTCAGAGGTTGGAATGCTTATCTGGCATGCATGAGGATGGGGGTTTGAACCCCAGCACCACATACACAACAAAGTGTCAGAGAAACAAAGGCCTGATGAAAAAATACATAAAAAATGATTGTCTCTCTGTTAAAAAAAATAAAAAGTCTTGCTTCTGCCACTTACAGGTTGATTGCTCTTGTAAAAGGTATTTAAAATATCTAAATATTTACATAAATATTTCAGTTTCTTTTTTGCAATATGGAGACAAAAGCATCATTTATCTCGTACACTTGTAAGAATCCAATTCATGTAAAGAACTAAAAGTGTCTGCCCATCGTTTCTACTGCTAATATTTCCAAAAAGCGAAAGTGCAACCGGCTCGTTGACCAGGACAGAATCTTGAGGTTACCTGGTGTTTCTCATCAGCTCGATATCTGCCATGAAATATTGTCAAACCGATCTACGTCCACAGTATGCTGTCCCTAACCGCCCCCTCTTCCCAGTCTTCACGATCTTTCACTACAGGTCAAGGCAAGAGTCCTTTCACTGACCGAGCATTTCAATTTTTGTATTTTTCTCCCAAAACACAATCAAGTATGTTTCCTGAAACTCTGACAATTTTATGTCCCTCCTCTGTTTAAACCCACCTCAGCCATTTAGAGAACAATCTGTGTGGTCTCATCACCAGCGCCTGCTCTGGGATAATCCACCTCTTCCACCTCAACTCATTATGCTCAGCTAAGTGGCTTTTTGCTGTCCCCTTGGCCAAATCTTTAACTTTTTCCTCTGCCATGGTCACTTTCTCAATATGGGCACATGGCTCTTTCTCTTATTTATTTCAGATATCCATTCAAAATTTACACAGAGCTATTTCTAAGTACCACTCCCTACCAACCCTTCCTCCCTCCAGTGAAAACTTTTCCTAAAAATACTTATCAGCAACTACAGTATTATTCATTTAATTATCTATTGATTATCTTCTCATGATACTTTTTCAGCTCCAGGAGAAAAGGTATTCCAATTGTTTCACTTACTAGCACAGGTTACTCTGTGCTAGTAATAGTTATTTAAAAAAATGAATGCATGCATGATTGAAACTATCTGTTGTAAATAATGGATCCTTAGTAGTTTATGGATTTTTAATTATTCTGAATATTAATATTATTTAAAAAGAGTATGATCACAAACTTCTGGTGGATATGTCTAATATAAAGTTATCAAGTTTTAAGACAATAAATTCAAAGGCCTCAAACCTTAGTCATTGGATTATTCTAAGAAAATATTAATCACATGAAGATTAACTGAGTGAGAATTTTTAAACAAACTACAAGTGTTGGTATTTCATCATCATCATTGCTACGATATGATGAATATACCTGTCATCTATACTAACTATAATTCATGGATTTATTATGAATTTCTAATAATTCAAATGATTTCTATCTAAATACAAGAAGTCAAAAGGAGAAAAGCAACAGAACTTTGCAATGGTTCTGCAAGATGTTTCCTATGCATGAACTGGGTTCACTTTCTGATGCACTTTCTGATAGTGAAATTAACATGGTCCTTGGAAAGTAGAATATATATCAATTACAATGGTATCCAGCTGGATATGTTATCTACAACTTCAACCATGCACATTTGCGGGATGTTCCCATTCTCCATTCTCCCATTTTCCCTTGATAATAGAGCTTCTGAGTTAGTTGGATATATGACTTCCTTGAATAGATCCTACTTATTTTAAAGGGAAAAAACGAAGATTATAAAAAGTTTATGACAATGTATTTTCATGAAATTGATAAATATTAGGAAAGGTAACCAATATATAAATAACCACATATCCTAAAAATTGAGCAAAAACCTTTCTAAAAAAGAGAAATCCAGGCCCTGATGAGTTTTATCAGACAATTTAGAATTCCCAGTTCTCTTTTGGAAAATTATACAATGCCATTATAATGGTGATAATGAAATGGGACAACAGAATTACAAGAGAAAACTACAAACCAAACTCTTTAACTTAGTAATTGCGCCAGTGTAGGAAATGGGGGAACTCTGCATTTGGGAGGAATAATTCCTCAGACATCCCAACAAAATAACTTGCTTTCAAAATTAGACAGAAGACACCTTGACAATAATCAGAAGGAAGTGGAGAGTCCAAAAGACTACCTGCAATTAAGATCTTCTAATCCTTTCTATAATTTCTTCACAATTATAACTATTACGATCATCGCAACAGCATCACAAGCTATGTGCCACCATCGTCACTGTATAAAATGACGTTGTAGTCAATGGCAGATGAAAACAAAGTTAGTTCTCCTTGACAGTATTAACATAGTGGTGTAAAATGTCATCTGTCTAGATTAACCAGAAAAAAATTTTTATTTGGGAGGTGATTCCAGGAAGAAGGAATAATGAAATGAGGAAGAGGAAGAGGAAATGCCAACATAAGGGCATGTCATCGAGGTGGCAGTAGAGGAGGTGTACAGACCAAGAGAATTGTCCTGAGATGGCCAGGAAATCAGTGTTTCACTAAAGTAGCTGGAGGTCGCCCTGGGGAGGGAGAATATGCCTTTCACTTTAGGGCTTGTCTTGTAGGTGAGCTGAGGGAAGAAGCTGGTTGATATTCGTGGATGGAGAGCTCCTTCTAAAATAACTACTTGGGAACCACAAATGACATACAAACTTCTGCATACAGCAGTCCCTTGGCAGCCATGGGAGGTTGGTTCAGGACCCCTGACGGACACCCCAGTCCTCAGATGCGCAAGGTCCTTATATAGCATGGCGTAATATTTACTTCTACCCTATCACATCCTCTCCCATTCTGTAAGTCAGCTCTAGCTTGCTAAGTATCTCAGGCAACACGAACGCTTTGTAAATAGTCATCTCACGGCCTTGTTTAGGGACGTGTCGGGAGAAAAGCAGTCTGCACATGTTCAGTTCAGATACATTTTGTCTTCCTGCATTTCTGCCCCATGGTTGGTTGGGTATGTGAATGTGGAACGCACCGAGGCAGAGGGCCAACTGTACCTTGTGCCTTCTCCAAATACGTTCATGAGCCTCTTCCTCCACTTCCTTGTTTGACAAAACCCTGTTTTATAGTACATAGATTCTTGACCAAATACCCAAGTGGTTGTCACAGCACAGGAATCCATCCAAACCCCATTCTCTGGCTCTTCTCTTGTAAGTTCGGACACCAAACACACTGCTTGCAAATGTGCTCACTGGTCATTTAGCACTCATGTCATTTGCCTGTGCCATTTAGACCTTCTCTACCTTGCTTCCAGATATACTGTTTTGGTTACCAGATTCACTTGATCTTCTAATGATGTAGATCTGAGAATATCCAATTATGATGAAAATATTTAACTCTAGTAGTATAGACACTTGTCATTTCCTGGGTATATGCTCCATTCTATAAAGACCTAGTAGCCTGCCAGGAGCTTAATACAATTATAGAACCCCCTTGCAAATGACTAATACTTGACAGAGATTCCTTGATTCTTAATCTACCAGGAATAGCTTTAGTTTCTTTCTTTGTTTCTTTGTTTCTTTCTTTCTCTCCCCTTCCTCTTCCCCTTCCTCTTCCTCCTCTTCTTCTTCATCTTCTTCATATTGAACCCACTGAGCTACAACCCCAGACCTTTTTATTTTTTTACTTTGAGACAGAGTCTCACTAAGTTGCCCAGGCTGTCTTCAAGACTTGTGGTTCTCCTGCCTCGGCCTCCCAAAGTAGCTGGGATTCAGTCATGCACTACCACACTGGGCTTGTTTTATTTTATCTTAATGATGACAAGGACCAATGATGTGATGGACCTGCACTGTAGTGTCCCATATTTATATCATCTGTCAAAATATCCTTGTGTCATCAGATCACTTATCGTTGATCTAGGTTCATAATCTGTAGACACTTATGGGGTAACGATTGTGGTATTGCTTCCCTTACACCCAAGCCTGAGCTAAGAGCCTCATCACAGATATGTTTTGAGGAATGACCGTGGAAGCAGGAGTGAAGGAATGGAGAGAGTGCTAATGTAGGCAAGGGGGCTTGATTCTCTAAGACACTGAGAAGCAGAGATCTCCTCTAAGAGCTGTCCACCCAAAAGATAAGAGGTTGGCTCCAGTCTCAGATTGGATGCTTCCCTTCAACTCCCTAGCTATTCAATCCTACTTCCATAACATTTCCTTATGAACTCTAAGAAGAGTGACGATAAAGGCAAACAAATCCCCTAGGTCTTGAGCCATAAGGTTTCTGCAAATTGCCTTCTCATAGGACAAAGCTGAGTGGCAGCATCTCTGAAGTCAGCAGTAAAAGCTGTGGCTTCAGGTTGAGCCAGAGCAGGATGAAGGAGATCCCTGCAGATGGTCACTCTAACAAATAACTCTAGTGTGGTCATTGCAAGCCTGTGTTTGGCTTATCAAATCATGTATTAGGTTGTTAAATGATATAAAAGTGACAAATGCAGAGTTCATTCATGTATGAGAAAGCACATGTGGCGTTTGATTATAAGAGATTATGTATGTGTAGTGTGGGCTCTGGAATACGTATTTTGGTCTGGAGTCTTGGCCACAACTGATATTCAGACATTAATATTTCTTCTAACAGCTTAAATTTTCTTAAATTACCTATATCAAAATTATCTTAATATGAACTCTCTATATAAGAAGTATAAAGACTGAGTCTCTTACATTGCTTCTGGGTTCATTAGGCAGATAGATCCTGGGCAGTGGCATTTGCTCATGTCATCGTAAGCTATCCCCATACTGAGGCTCAGTAACTGAGCTAAAATAATGGCAAGTGGTTCCAGACTTACAGTTTTGGGGTGCTGAAAAAAACCCACAAATTTACATGTACACATTGTGATGGGCATTTTACTTACTGGTAGAACAACACAATTATTCAAAATAGCCACATAATAAAAAAGGAGTAGAGGCATCTAATATTGTCACCCACAGGAATGCCACCATTGTTGACCTATGTAACATGTCACAGGTATTATTACAAATGGAAGAAAAATAATAAAGATCAAATCTGAGCTTGTACCCAATGTAAATGAAAGACTCATTTGGTGGCATCAGAACAAGGAAGAAAGTGACCCAGTAACTTGTTAACTCTGCATAACAAAGGCATTGTACTCACAAAAAGAAGCCTTTCAAGACAAACACAGAAGACAAATTCATCTATCAAATTATGGACTGATTTTGTTCATTTATGATTTGATCCTTCAGAGATAATATCTTGTGTGACTGTTCCACAGATGATTTTTAAGCGTATAAAATCACTTGTTGAAATAATTTGTTATGGTAATAATAACTGATGATAAGAATGCTGACTTTTCAAAACTAAAATACCTTTGCCATTTCTCTTTTTATTAAGATTAGATGCTTATTGTAGCACATTTTAACACTATTAAAACATAAATGTTGAGGAAAGTCTACAAGTCTTGTTATGCCTTCAAATACCTCTAGTTAACATTTTGAAGGGCATACTTCATGATGGGTGTCTAGACACACATTTTAGTTTCTTTTTTTGCCTTTCTAAATCAACTTCCCATAATTTTTCACTGTGCTCTCTAGCCCTAGATTATGGCACAAATTGATTATATCAGAAGATTCCTTTGTCCTCTGGATTTATCTCAATGCAGTCTAATAAGGAGGAATGAGATAAGTGTGAGATTGAGGAATTTATTACTATCACTGCCAGGATGGTTATGAATCCCAGAATCTTACCCTTCTGGAAGTTCACCTGCCACTGTGACCCTGATCAAATGACTGTCCACCTCTTTCAGCAACTCACTTGAAACCAGAACCAGTCCCCTACCCTTCGCATAACACATTGACAAATGGCCTGTTTATCAAATTTCCATGCTTGCTTGCAGACAGACAGAAAGAGGAGGAGGAATAGGATGAAAAAGGAATAAATGGAAGAAGAAGAAGAGAGAGAGATTAACCCTTGGGGAAGAAAATGAAAGATTCTGTTGAATTTCAAGAGTTTAAATAGAACATACTAATACTGATTTAGTTATAAATGATCTTATTTTTCAAGAGATTGTAGGAAAGTTCCATCTATCTGTCTATCTATCATCATCTGTCTTTATGATTTTACATCTCCTGTTTCCTTTTTTTTAATTTTTATTTTTTGTTAAGCATATATAGAGATACAAATGAGAGGGAAACATTATCAAACCATCAATGACCAATGTATATATACATAGTTATCCAGGGGTAATGCCAAAACATGGATGACCACCTTGGGTTTCACCTATTGCAGTTTCCCCCAGAAGAACTCTTGCATTAAATGGGTATCTCGTGGAGGAATGACATCTGCTTCTGAGATGGTTCCCCTATATTCCCATTCTCCAGTATCCTAGGCATTCTTCAAACACCCTCGTGGAGCAATGACATCTGCTTCTGAGATGGTTCCCCTATATTCCCATTCTCCAGTATCCTAGGCGTTCTTCAA
>PVKS010022541.1:0-33572 GCA_004027875.1 Aplodontia rufa | reverse complement strand
TATGGAAGTAATCCAGGCACCCGCATATCGATAAAGGGATTAAGAAAGTATGGTGTATATATACAATGGAGTTCCATTTAACCATAAAGAAGAATGAAGTTATGGCCTTTGCTGGTAAATGAAAGGAAATGGAAAATATCATGCTAAGTGATATATATATAAAACTCAGAAACTGAAAGGTTGACTATTTTCTCTATTATGCAGAAGGTAGAATAAAATAAAGGAAAGTGGGAATAAAGGATAGGATGTCATAAAGATGAGTGGAAGATCAGTAATGTAGAAGAAGGAGACTGAAAGGTAGAGTAGAGGGATTGGGAAAGGGGAGGAAATGCAGAATGAATCTTAGAAAATCATGTTATGTGCACATGTAAATATACAACAGGGATTTTACCTTTATGTATAAATAAAAAGAATCAATCAAATACAAATAAACAGACACATGAAAGGAAGCCTAGCAGAGCATAGGAAAGAGAATGGGGGTGAGAGGTGGGAGGGAATCATGAACTGAAATCAAATTTCATGTGTGTGTATGTTTGCCAGATAAACCCAATCACTTTGTATAACTATAATGCTCTAATAAAAAATAAAAGAATATAAAAAGAAACTTAGTAATTTTTTGAAATGAGGTGAAATTACTACCTGAAATCCAGATTGTTGTAGTTTATAATCTCTTGTATATTTCAGACAGGTGTGAACCATTTGGACTTATAGAATGAACTATCCAAAGTCCACTGGTTTTAACGTGTGTTTGGTTTGTAAATAAAGTAATTTCTTTCACATTTTTGGAAATGAATTAAATAAGAGTTTATCTTCTTCTAGATACAGAGTACAAATAAAAAATATTTCACTCACAATAAAAAATGTTTTCACCGTGAAGAAATGTTAAATGTTGGTGGAATGTATATGTTTAAACTGATCTTAACATAACATAATATACACTTGCATGAAAGCATCACTTGTCATCTCATTAATAGGTTCAGCTTTTAGGATTCTATGGTTTCGATGTGAGGTGCCCCCAAAAGCACATGTGTGAGACTGCAAGAAGGCTCAGAGGAGAAATGATTGGATTGTAAGATCCTTAATGCACTCAGTGAATTAATACCCTGATAGGGTTTAACTGGGTGGTAACTGAAGGCAGGTATGGAATGACTGGAGGAGGAGGGTCCTTGGGGGCATGCCTTTGGGGGTACATATTTTCTATCACTGTGGAGTCTCTCTCTGCTTCGTGGAGCCATGCCTTTAGCTGCTTTCCTCCACCCACTCTTCCACCACGATGTTCTGCCTCACCTCAAGCCCCAAAGAATAAAGCCTGCTATTTACGGACTGAGACCTCAGAAACTGTGAACCCATAAATAAACTTTTCATCCTCTAAAATTGTTCTTGTTGGATCTTTTAGTCACAGCAATGAAAAAGCTGAATATAACAATAGTTACAAAGAGATTCAAAGCAAAGAATCGCAATTCTTGCGATTGTGAAGATAAAGTAGCTTTTACATGACAGTTATCCCAGAAAAAAACAAACTGATTTAAAACAGGACTTTCCCTCTATTTAATCTGAAAATCTAAAACTATTTGTTGTCTAATTTAAAACATGAACTATTAGAACAGAGACCACTCTGAGTGTCTTACCTGTGCAAATTCATCGTCCTAACAATTTGCACAGGATGAGGGTCCAGGGTGGTTATTCTTGCTTTAGGAAGAAGCTGAGGCACAGAGATATTTCAAAATCACACTGTGAGAAATGAGATAGCTTGGATGCAAACTTGGACAGTGTCTCCCAGTCCCACATTCTTATTTACAACACAGAGGAATAAGGACTCAAAGGGAAGTTGAGGCCAATTAGAGAAAAATAAGAAGTTATATTTTATACATGGCAACTGATATGTGTAAATTTTGATAACGAGCTGCAGAAGGTACATTTCCATTGATGCCCCTCCTGTACCACTTAGGCCTCATTGTTCATGTTTACACATATAGGGCATTGACGTTCCTGAATTTGATAATAGTATTACGATTTCCCCTTTTATTTCTGTTCAGTACATTGATTGCTGACAATTTGTGTTTAGCTTCCTAATGTATAGATTTTTTTCAGTATCTTATTCATTTCTCTTTTTATTAATGGCTAATTAACTTTGGCTTCTTAGAAAAATTGTTTTGGATCATTTGTGTGGACATCTTCAAGGTAGCCAGAGGTTGAGGTGTTCACCATGGCTTACACTGCTTGTCCTTCTGAATGGACATCATACATCTTGATCGCAGAGAAATGTCTTCCATGCGATCAACAACTTATAAGCACTCATGCCCTCACACTTAGAATAACTTCCGTGTCACTCTTCTGGGCTTTGCTGAGACATGGACAAATTCAGTCTACCATCCAAAATGCAGACATTAGGAAAATTGTCTAAGCCCACAAAGAGCAGTGAACGTCTTTTTGATGCCTTCATATACATGAATAACAACTTGGCAGAGCGTAGCATTCTTGGAACACAAAATATTTCTCTAAAACCTCTGTATGTGCTGCTAAAAACTGGCATCTAATTTCCTAAACATTTTTTTTTATTCTTTTCAGATAATGTGTTTCCTTCTTTGTGGAACTGATGTGTGTGTGTGTGTGTGTGTGTGTGTGTGTTTCCTGATCTAGGTCTAGGGGTCTCCCCAGCTCTCCAATTTTTTAAAATCTAATTTTATTGTTTCTATTTAACATATTCAAAACTAAAAAGGACATGTAAATATTTCCAAAATCAGTTGGGTTTTTGGTCATTTCTCCTTATAGTCTCATAGATTATGAAATATAAAATATTAAATTGCCTTAAAGATCAATATGTATTAAGACCCATTATCAATATCTACCCTTTCTATATTTTTCACCTTTACTTATATTTTATGATTTAATGATTATCACTCAAGTTTTCTTATTATTTGATTTTACTTGGGATGTCATTGTTCTACTGTTTTTATTTAATTTTATGAATGTTTTATTTTGGCTGCTTCTTGTAAAATCAGCATATAATTGCACTTTAAATTTTCCTTTTGACTAGTTTAATCAAGTATTCTCTAACTCTCTAAGGACAGTGTAATTGAAAAACCATAATAGAAAACCAATATTGAACAATTTAAGACCCAGTCTGATTTGGGAACATCAGATTAGTGACTTTTTTTTTACACACACTAAGATTTTGCTTTTCTTTCTTTTGAGTGTGGTGATTTGTAGGCATTTCTTTAAATAGAAAAATAAATACAGAGTTAGCTTATAGAAGCTCTTCCTGAAAGATAATGCATGCTCTAAGCAAAAGAGGAAAGTGGCACAGAAAAAAATATGTACCTTGGAATCAGCAAGATCATCCTTGCAGAGACTGTTAATGCCACTGCTGTCCCTACCAGGGACTCTGGGAGCCTTGGAAAGCTGCACCTAGACAAGCCAAATGTGTTCTGTTCTCTGTGACTCTGCCAGCTGAGCTAACCTTTTTTTTTAGGTTCTTAGATAAATTGGAATGTAAATCTAAATCACAAATGTGCAGTCTGGCTTCATCCATGTTTTGATCTGATGGTTCTCTTTACACCAGCCAAGCAACTCGTGTATTCATCAGGGCATGGACACAAAGTGAGCAGTGAAAATAACACTGCTTCCTTGAGAGCCCCTTAACTTCTACTCACAGTTCTGTGTCAATTAATAAAGTGAGGAGTGAGTTGTGTACTGCTTCAAAGCAGTGTAGGATTCATGATCACCACCGTTAAATGAAAGGGAAATTTTAAAGTGACTAGGAGGCCTTTATCCAGGACTGTTGTGATGGAGGTTCCAAACTGTCACAATAGGGGGTATCAGGCTCCACACAAAGAACAGGAAAAGTGGGAATTTAGAGCTGTGAAGAGAATGAGGATGGTTACCAGGGGCACACATCAAGGGTGGGGATTCCTGCTGAACCCACTGAGCAGGCTTCCTGCTGGAAGGAGGGCAGGACCTTTAGGCATCACCTGGGGGTTGCCGAGGAAAGAGGAGCTCAATCAGAGAACCAAGGTGATTAATTATCAAGAGGAAATATTCTCTCCAAACTGACTTAGGAAGATTCTTCCTAAAGTGGGTTACACAGGACAGGAAGGCTGGGGACCAGCATTGAGACCTCGTTAAGGAGAGAACACAGCAGAGTCTGACTGCAGTTGCATCAGGAAGAAGTCCTGTCACCTGTTAGGCTGTAACTGAGTAGGTGGCAGATGGCCTTCCTAAGACCCACTTGTAGAAACAGTCTTGAGATTACACCATGGAAAAGTGGGATTAATCTCAGAAGACATAAACTATACTTTAAAACACCAAGTACTACATGGTGCAGTTTCTCTCACAGCCAGGGTAGAAAGGTCAGGAACCAGGGTGGAGGAGAGCGTGGTTGACACCTTTACTTTAGTGGCTTATGGTATTTTCTGATTTCTGGCTTTGGAGACTTTTTTCTATTTTAATATATGTTTATGACATCTGTTAAATACAAGAATGAAGTATCTAATGTACGTGTACTGATGGACAGATAGCCAACATTCTCTATTTAACAACCGCTTGATGAATTTGCACTTGACTATAATCAGGAATGTTACCCTCGCCACTAGAATATTTACGGCCTATGCAAGGTAATCAGATTCTTTAACCAAAGCATTTGTACCATGACTATGATATAAAAAAAGAATGAAAATGTGGGGGTGTTATTCTTTTTATTTTAACTCTTCTTTGGTTTATTGGATTTTTTTTATTAGATGGATATAGAGATACAATTGAGGGGGAAACATTAACAAACATTCAAGAACCAATGTATATATACTTAGTTATCCAGGGCTAATGCCATGTCATGGATGCCCAGCTTGGGTTCCCCATGTTACTGTTTTCCCCAGAAGAACCCCTGAGTTAAATGAGTATCTCGTGGAGTTCAGAGATCTCCTTCTGAGATGATCCCCCATATTCCCACCCTCCGGTCTCCTAGGTGTTCTTCCTACACCCTCCCCACCAGTCTCCTACCCTACGTCTCCAAGTATCCTAGGGAGTCATCTCCCTGTTGCGTTGAGTGAGAATCATACAATTTGAAGTTATTATTAGCTTAGCTGTCTAACATACTGCTTCCCCATGTATTCTAGCTTCGACAGATGAGAGAAATCATTTGGCCCTTGAGTCTCTGAGATTGAGATACTTCACTGAGCATAATTCTTTCCATCTCCATCCATTTGATTTCAAAAGCCATACTATCATCTTCTCTAATGGCTGAGTAGTATTCCATTGTATATATGTATCAAAGTTTTTGTGTCCACTCTTTGAGTGAGGGGCATCTGGGTTGGTTCCATCATCTAGCTATAGTAAATTGATCTGCTATAAACATTGATGAAGCCACATCACTATAATATGCTGATTCTAACTCTTTTGGGAAAATACCCAGGAGTGGGATAGCTGGGTCGTAAGGTGGTTCCATCCTTAATTTTTTGAGGATGATCCACACTGCTTTCCAGAGTGGCTGAACCAGTTTGCAGTCCCACCAGCAGTATGACAGTGTTCTTTTTTTCCCACAGCCCCTCCACCATCTGTTGTTGTGAATTTTTCACTTTTGCCACTCTAACAGGAGTGAGGTGGGATCTCATTGAAGTTTTGATTTGCATTTCCCTTATAGCTAATGATGTAGAGCATTTTCTCATATATTTATAAGCTTTCTGGACTTCCACTGGTGAGAAGTTTCTTTTAAGATCCATAGCCCATTTATTGATTGGATTATTTGTGAGTTTGGTGTTTACTTTCTTTAGTTCTTTATATATTCTGGATATTAGCCCTCTGTCCAGGGTGTAGCAGGCAAAGGTTTTCTCCCATTCTGTAGGTTCTCTCTTGATGTCCTTGATTAGATCTGTAGCTGAGCAAAAACTTTTTAGTTTAATTGCATCCCATTCATTTATTCTTGACTTTACTGCTTGAGCCATGGAATTTTGTTAAGTAGTTGCCAACTCCTATGTCCTGTAGTGTTGACCCTACTTGTTTTTCTAGTAAGTTTAAAGTTGTTGGCTTAATATCCATGTCTTTGACCCATTTTGATTTAATTTTTGTGCAGGGTGAAAGATAAGGATCCAGCTTCAGTTGTCTACACATGGCTGTCCAATTTAACCAACATCATTTGTGAACAGACTACCTTTCTTCCACACTATGCTTTTGCCCCCTTTATCAAATATCAAATAGTTAAATATGTGAGGGTTTGTCTCAGGATCTTCTATTCTGTTCCACTGATCTTTGGTTCTGTTTTGATACCATTCTGTTTTTGCTACTATGGCTCTGTAGTATAATTTCAGGTCAGGGATTGAGATACCCCCTAATTTTTCCTTCCTGTAGAGTAATGTTTTGGCTAGTCTGGGTCTCCTGTTACTCCATATGAACTTGAGAATTGCTTTTTCTATATCTGTGAAGGATGCCATTGGTATCTTGATGGGGATGGCATTAAATCTGTATAGGGCTTTGGGTAGAATGGCCATCTTTATTATATTGATTCTGCCTAACCATGAGCATGGAATGTTTTTCCATCTACTCAGGTCGTCTGTAATTTATTTTTTTAGTGTTAGATAGTTTTCTTTGTAGAGGTCCTTAACTTCTTTTGTAAGGTTAATGCCCAAGTATTTCATTTTTTTGGAGGAGATGGTGAATGGGAGAGATTTTCTGATTTCTTCTTCTGCAGATTTGTTGCTCGCATAAAGAAACACTAGTGACTTACTGGAGTTGATCTTGTAGCCAGCTACTTTGCTAAAATCGCCTATAAGTTCTAGGAGTTTTCTGGCGATGTTATTGGGTCTTCTAGGTATAGAAGCATGTCATCAGCGAATAGAGATAACTTAGCTTCCTCTTTTCCTATACGAATACCTTTGATTCCTTGTCTTTCCTGATAGCTCTGGCAAGAGTTTCAAGGACTATATTGAACAAGAGTGGGGAAAGCGGACAGCCTTGTCTTGTACCTGAATTTGGTGGAAATGTTTTCAGTTTTTCTCCATTGAGGATAATTTGGGCTATGGGTCTGTCATAAATGGATCTGACATAGTTAAAGTATCTTCCTTTGATCCCTATCTTTTCCAAAGTTTTGAGCATAAAGTGGTGTTGAATTTAATCAAATGCCTTCGCTGCATCAATTGAGATGATTAGATGATTTTTGTTTTTAATTCTGTTTATGTGGTGAATTACATTTATTGATTTGCCTATGTTCAAACAGCCCACTTGATCATAGTGTATTATCTTTTTAATGTGCTTTTGTATGTGATTAGCTAAACTTTTATTAAGGATTTTTGCATCAATGTTCATCAGGGAAATTGGTCTGTAGTTTTCTTTCCTTGACATGTCTTTGTGAGGTTTTGGAATCAGTGTAATATTTGCTTCATAAAAAGTGTCTGGAAGTGATCACACTCTTATCAATTTCCTGGAAGAGCTTGTAGAGGGTCGGTGTTAGTTCTTCTGTGAAGGCTTGGTAGAATTCTGCTGTATATCCATCCGGACCTGGGATTTTAATTTTTGGGACAGCTTTAATTGCTGCTTCAATTTGTTATCTGTGATAAGTTGGTTTAGATTTTCAATGTCCTCTTGGGTTAAAGAGGGGATGTCTTGTGTGTCCAAGAACCTGTCCACATCCTCCAGGTTGTCAAACTTGGCAGAGTTTAAATTTTCAAAATAGGTTCTGATAATATTCTGGATCTTGGATGAGTCTGTGGTGATATCCTCATTTTCATCTTTGATTTTGTTGATTTGCTTCATTTCGTTCTTCCTCTTAGTGAGGTTGGCAAGGGGTTGGTTGATCTTGTTTATTTTTTCAAATAACCAACTCTAAGTTTTGTTAATAGTTTATTATAATTTTTTGTTCTCAATTTCGTTGAATTCAGCTCTGATTTTGGTAATTTCCTGTCTTCTGTTAGTTTTTGGGGTTGGACTGTTCCTCCTTTTGTAGTTGTTTGAGTTGAAGCCTAAGGCTATTTATCTGATCTCTTTCTAGATTTTTGATGTATGCCCTCAGTACTATAAATTTACCTCTTAAGAATGCCTTCATACTGTCCCAGAGGTTTGAGTATGTTGTTTCCTCATTCTCATTCAATTCCAAGAACTTCTTAATTTCTGCTCTCATTTCCTCTTTTACCCATTCTTCATTTAAGAGGTAATTATTTAATTTCCAAGTATTTGAGTAGTTTCTGTTGTTTCTCTTGTTGATCACTAAGATCATAGCATTATGATCTGACAGAATAGATGGGATTTTATCCACTTTTTTACATTTGTTAAGCTTATTCCGGTGAATTAGGATGTGGTCTATTTTAGAGAAGGATCCATGAGCTGCTGAGAAGAAGGTAAATTCAGCTGTTTTAGGATGGAATATTCTGTAGATGTTTGTTAAGCCCGATTGATTAATAGAGTTGTTCAGATTGAAGATGTCTTTATTGATTTTTTTGTTTTTGCGATCTGTCTAGGGGGTGCTATTCTTGAGGGCAGACACAATGATATATTTGATTCTTACTTGTGTTACAAGATTAATCGTAATTCCTGAAATGTGCATACAACCCAAATGTGCAGGTGGAAAAACATTTCAAGTTAACACCTTGTGATGCCAGGTGTTGCAATTAGTCGCTGTATCTTATGGTATGTGAATACTGACAGAGCCAGATAAGCTACACCATTTCCAAGGTAATTTTACAACTTTACACTCTACCAGTAGTGGAAAAGAACATCCATTATTGCAATTTTTAAAAGTATGGGATTGGACTGACTTAAATTTCTGTTCATCTGGTCAATGTGTATTGCTGTCTTGTTGAGTTTTAATTTGCCCATCTTTGGTAATTAATAGGGTTGAGTACTCTTTCACATGTTCATTATTTAGATTTCCATAAAATTTTCAACACTCTTGCCCATTTCTCTGTTAGCCTTCTGTTGGAAGTGTTTGTACATGTGCATTCGAGTTCATTTTCAGACACATGAGTTGCACATTCTTCTCTTGCTTTGAGGGCTTACTTGCCTACTTTCTTAAATGTTCCTTTTGATCAACAGAAGTTCATTTTCACCTAGCTAAATTTTCCATACTGCCTTTGTGGTTAGTATTTTTGTAACATTGAAGAATGCTTTTTTCTCATTGAGTTGTTGAAGATACTCTTATGATATTATCTCCAAGTGCTCTCTTTTTGTCTTTCACACTTACAGTCAAGTTTTTGTGGGTCTGTAGTACTGTTGACACATAGCTGCCTCAGTGCCATTTACAGAAAAGCCTGCTCTCGCCCAACAGATTTGCAGTGCAACCTCTGCTCTCCTCATGTGTGTCAGTGGCACACATGATTGAATCAATTTCTGATCCAACCTCATGCTCATTCGGCAATTTTCTCTGTCCTTACACAAATACCATACCATTCTTAATTGCTATAGCTTAAAGACAAGTCTTGATATCTGGAAGACAATCCTTGTTTATAGTATGAGCTGCTGATTAACTTTAATTTTCCCAACTTCTTGTTGATTTGGAGGAGTTCCTTATACATCTCCACACTGGATATATGTTGAAGATGACACCACCATGATTTTTACTCTGCATAGGGCACCTCTTCATAAACTGAATCTTTTAAATATAATGAAATATATATCTTTTACTTTATGGTTAATCCATTTTTTCTAATTTAAGATTATGAAAATACTCAGCCATATTAAGTAATTTTTATTTTTGTTTTTAAGTTTTGATAGTGATGGTGGTTATGTTAGGAAAAGTAAAAAGGTAAAATCAGAAAAATAATGTCAAAACCCTTCGGACAAAAATATATTTTTGCAGGAAAGAAAATTTGGAAGGTTTTTAAAAACTACTGTCAAACTCTATGACTATGTTCTCTTTCTCAAACTATTTTGATGGACACATGCTTTCCATGAATCAAAACATTGTATTGTTCCTTATAAATATGTAAAAATATTAAATGTCAATATATAAGCTTTGTAATTTTAAATCACTTGGAATTATGAAATGAGTTCTCTGAAAAAGCCACCTCTGCCTTAAAGATTTGACTGACTGACCTTGTCTAGGGAGAACATGAGAGAGGAAATGTTACAGATACAGTGTTAAAGCCACCTTGGGCTGTCTTGGTCTTTTTCATGCCATTTACTTTTATCTGACCTAATATCTTTACCACTGTCAGTAACATTCTGAATGTGACACAAAGCTCAGCATGCCTCTCATCTCCACCAATCCTAAAGCTAAAAACACTACAACATCTGAACTTGTAGGATGATTTCCTGCTTTGCTGGACCCACATACATAAGGCCACCACCAATGTATTTGCTAATATTGATTTATGACCTTTGTTCTGTGACTGTAGGAGTTCCTGGAGCCTTTTCCACAGTGGAATTTGAAACTGTGTCCCTGGGCCATGATCACTCATATTTGGCTCAGAATTAACCTTTTTTTTCTTTTTGTAGGTTGCAATGGATTTTCCACATGCATGATCACAATATCATTTAATAATGGCTTTTTCCATGTTTAAGTTTGAATCTGGATGCAGCATGCTTTTTTTCTTGTGTTATTACACAGGCTAGAAACTACAATTTTGTGTAGAACTGGTAAGAGGTGATACCTTCTTCTTATTTATGTAATTAAGGCAAAAATCAGTCTTTCACCACTAAGTATGATGTGAGGTACAGGCTTTTCATTGATGCCTTGCATCAGGTTGAAAAAAAATTTCATTATATTCCTAGTAATATAATATAATTTCATTATATTCCTATGTAACTAGGTGTTGAATGATTTCCTTTTTCTCCTTAAGTCATTATGCTTTTTATTTTATTTTACAAATGTAGTTAACTTTTCATGTTGTTGTTCTTATTTTTGCTTTGTTTCATTTTTATTTTTATTGTGGTGAAATATACATAATACAAAGTTTGCCACATTAACTGTTTTTAAGTGGACAGTTCTGCAATGCTGAAAACATGAAGCTGTAACTCCATTCATTGAAAGTTTTCTCATTTCCCCAACTGCAATGCTGTACTCAATAAGTCCTACTCTCCATTACTTCTTCTCCACAGTCCCTGAGAACTGCTGCTCTACTTTCAATTTCTGTGAATTTGACTACTCTAGGAAGCTTATTAAGTGGAATCATACACAATTTATCTCTATATGACTAGATTATTTTACTTAGCATGATGTTCTCAAGGTTCATTCATATTGGAGCATGTATCAGAATTTTCTTCTGTTTTAATGATGAAAATAGTTCACTGTATATACAGATTATATTTGATTTATCCATTCACCTTCAATGAAATGTTTAGTTGCTTCTACATTGTGCTTTTGTGACTAATACTGCTCTAACACAATTTTACCAAGGGATATACAACTTTTGACAGATTGTTGAATTACATTTTCTACTTTTATTTTTATTCCTAGATTCTTCACATATAAGTTAGTGGGCATTCCCTCTGTAGAGTGCTCAGTTGATGCAGTTCTATGCACCTCAGTACTTCAAACTCTAATCACAGTCTTCTAGACTTCACAACTTTATCTTTTTTTATTACTTTTTTATTTTTGAACAACCTTACATGATTTTAACAAAATAATATAAAATGTGTATATATTCTGGATATTGCAATTACCCCCAGGAGTGCCCCCCCTAATTACCCTCCCTTATTCCACCCTTCCCCTTCCCACTATATCTCTAAAAAAAGTATTAGGTTGTAAAGCATTACATCTTATCTGGGTTTAACACATGCTAATAGATCAACTTTCTCATTGTCCAGGGTCTAGTCCCCACCTCCACAGATGAGTGGACACAATAGACCCTTAGATCTCTGGGTTAGGCTGATTTTGCTCATCATGATCTCTTCCATAGCCATCCATTTACCTTCGAAGGCTGCAATATCGTTGTTTCTAATTGCTGTGTAATATTCCATGGTATAAATGTACCACAGTTTTTGGATCCATTCTTCCAGTGAGGGACATCTGGGTTGTTTCCATAGTCTAGCAATAGTAAATTGTGCTGCTATGAACATAGATATTGCTGTGTCACTGTAATGTGCTGATTCTAAGTCCCCTGAAAAGATACCCAGGAGTGGAATAGCAGGGTCATATGGTGGACTCATCCCTAGTTTTTTGAGGATTCTCCATCTTTTTGACTCTGGGAGTTTGTCCAACTCTGCTTAGCTTTTTCTTCGCTCTTCATGTTCTGAACACTCTCTTAAGGCAATGAGCTGGACATTCAAAGGATTCACATTATTTGTTTTCCATTTTTAAAAAATTAATTTCCTGTATCACCTGCTGTCAAGTATCTTAAAAAATGATCATGACCTATGGTGTGTGTGTGTGCATATGTGTGTGTGTGTTTGAGTGTGTGTGTGTGTGTGTGGTTCGAAATGTTAATCAGGTCCTTATTTCTTCATCTTGCCTGTAGGTGAAAGTCTAATCTCATTTTATTATACTAAGATTTTGAAGTTTTTTTTTCTTTCAATTTACTGAAAGTTATTTGGTTAATGTTAGACAGAAACGTAATATAATTCTTCAATTTGAATAAGTAATCATCAAAGCACATTTAGTAAATCACCCATTCTCATTATTACAGTGGCACCAGATATTTTATAAATAAATATACTTAAATACTCAGTACCCACTCGTGTATAATATTTATTATTTAAGTAAATTTCAGTGAGGTGCTGTTACCCCGGTAAGTTTATTTGCTTCATAAATTATCAAAGGATCTACAAGATCAATGTGGTTATTTTTCTAAGATAATACTGAATTAAACAGCAGAATTGGAAGCATAATTCATATGACAGAATTCTGACTGGAATGTTTTTCACTCCATTAATCTGTAGAATCCATTCTCCTAATCTGGTTAAGTTGTTTCTTGCTTAACATAAAACTTATAAAATGTGGTCAGCCCTTACACGCAGAGAACATTCCTCCCTTGCTCAAGGAAATTTACTCCCAAGATCATGTTTACTGAATTGTGACATTTTTCACCTCTTTATTTACCATACTTATTATCTTATATCTCCCCATTAAATGACCTTATAACTGCTTTTTTTGTCACTTGGATAACCCAGCTCCCTAATATGGTTATGGTTGCTGCTTTCAAATTAATTTGTTTAATGGTAATGAGTAGTGAGTTAATGTACTCCAGATTCATTTCTAAAGCAAAGGATCATTAACCACATTTTGGGAGTTATGCAAAATCTTTCGTTTTGGACACTGATGATACTGATATGTGTGTCTGCTAGTGTATACTAGCACTATGCAAAACTTCCAGGTCTACCTGTATGTATCTATGCCTATGGATACATAGATCAATGTATATGAATAAATTTGTACATGAATATGTAAGAACATATGTATACGAATACAACAGTTATATATTAATACTCAAAGGCACATCAGATATATATGAACAAATATATACAAAACATTTTAACATTGGAAATATTTTATCATATAGAGTAGAACCTTAAGGTGCAATCTTCATTGTGTAATTTATTTAAAATATTGACACTATTCATTTATATTCTTTTCAAGCCATAGGCATTTACATATGTGTAACTCAAAAGGGCTTATTAACTGGACTGTGCCCATACAGCTGAAAATGCTGCTGTAGAGCCTCAATCTTGCCCGACTTCACTACACTCTAAGGTTATAGACAATTATTACACCTCAGCAACATATGTTTAGAGTGCTAGTAGGTTTGAAGTGCAATAGGAAGTATGATTTGTGACCCATTTCACTTAAATCAGTAGCAGTTTTCTCTCATGCTGTGTGCTTGGGCTAAAACAAATTATCCCTATTTGGAGATAGTATCAGTTTTTCAACAACTGTTACAAGTTTATTTTTCTACCTCCCTATGCTCCAGCATAATAGATGAGTTAGAAGAGAAAGATGAGCCCATTTGAAGACAAGCATTCAGACCTGTTTCTGACATTATCTCCCAAGAACAAATGTTTCCACTATTCCTTACATTAGCAAAATGAGCACATGTAAAAATAACGCGTATGATCTTGAATATCAGTCTTGATGATTGCATCTCAGACACGAATGAGAAATACTACAAAAGCAGAAGCTATGAAAAACTGCCAGGGACAGTCTCAGATGGTGGAGTGATGGATGGGCCCCCTGACAGGATGAGATATTGGGTGTTCACTGATTCTAGGGAGGAATTAGATATACTTGCACATTTCCAAATGGCTGTCATGTGGATAAGAATAGCATGTGCCTGCCCTGTCATCTCATGAATCTCATGTGGAGCAATGGAGAGTGATTACAAGAAGCACATGTTAACACACTAGTATAAAGAATATAACCAGCTACTCTTGCTGCTTGAGATGGTCAGGTGGAAGGTGTTCACCACAAAAAAAAAAAATCAATCATAATCATGTGCCTAAGGCTTTATAATCTTAAATCCTATCAGTTGTTTTTAGTTCCTTATTCTCGTGTCCCACTGTTAACATGAGAGCCTTTTCCATTTTATTTCCCTTCCATATTCAAACATCAACTATAAGTTAGGAATTTACCAACAGTGTGGGATAATTTGGGATAAACTGTCAAATTAAATTCCGTGAAATTCCACACTTTCAAGACACGAGAAGAGCACTGACTCTAAATTACAGATTTCTGCTTTCTAGAGCACCATTTTGGGAGAGCAAAGAGCTGAAATACTACATTCAGAAGATAGACTTGTCAGCTTGTTTTTGTCCCCTGTGCATTAAGGACAAAAGAATATGCATAAAATTTGGGATGAATAAAGTGAAGATTGAAAATTTGAAGTAAAGTGGTATTAGTGAAAAGTTACACTTTCACTCTGTTATTCACTGGACATTCACTTTTCTGAAAACAGGGTAGCCTCTTTCTCTTTCCCTGTGTTCTTAATAATTTAGTTTTGAATTTCTCCAGGAAAATTTCAACATTCTGAGAATCATTCCATCCCCAAAAAAGAAGAATCTTGACTGTGTTTCAGAGGCGAAATTCAATGATAAGGAAAGTACTAATTGGGTTCATGAAAAGGAGTGAATTTTTATTTTTTTATTTTATTTTTTTAAAGAGAGAGGGACAGTGAGAGAGACAGAGAAAGAGAAGAACAACTTTATTGAGTTTTTCACATGGCCTTAGTTGCTCCAACACTCAGTTGTGTACGTGGTGCTGGGGTTTGAACCCGGGTCCTCGTGCTTGCCAGGCAAGCGCCGAAACCGCTGAGCCACTGCTCCAGCTCCAGGAGTGAACTTTTAGATCAGTAATAAAACATGGAGCTAATGTTAGTTTATTTATTTATATTTTCTTAACAGATAAAATATTTTTGTCTTCCTTTCATTGATCTATGTTTCTAAATGTATGTTTATCTTTGATTCCATTGTCTTTGCATCTAAGCCTATATGTACGTATATTTCTTTCTCTCTCTTTGCTTCCTATTTCCCTGATGGAATAGAGAAATCTGGATCTTAGTGATACTAGGGGAAAAGGGCAGAGCAGCTCTTCCACCTCACTACTAAATGAGATCTGATACTAAGAAAACTCAAGATGAGTTTTCATCCTTTCCTACATGACTTAGTCAATTTACCACACCCTGAGACTAGGTAGGTATTTGGAACTGAAATCCTAGATGGTAGTAAAATATCTATTTATTTCTCACCTAGAGAGCCAACAAGGAGCTGAGGATATAGAACTTTTGGTACCACTTCCAACACAAACATGCTTCAAAGTGGGAGTTCCACTCACTTGGCCGCATGTCGGGAACTCTGTCTAGTAATGCCCTGTGTATCCACGCTGCTGTGAGGCGGGGGAATTAGAGAAGGTGAGAAGAATCACACGTTCCTGGTGCTAGCAGAACATCTATGTAATTGTCACCCAGGTTAGCAAGAAGGGCAAGGCTCTAAGCAGGAACGAGTGAGCTGTTAAGAGCTGTGGGAAGTAAGGGTAGACACAGGAGACCAGGTGGCAGGTTTGGCCATGACACTAGTGACATCTGGGTGATGGTACCAGGAATGGCATGTTCTGAGCATGGAGTTTAGAGGACCTCCTTAGAGAACCTCCTTAGAGATTACTGAGCTGGTTTTTCAGCTTTTGCCCAAGGACTTGCTTTTCTTGTGTCCATAGTTTGGAGCTTCCATTCCCAGATGCCCTCAAGCCCTGTGCCCACCTTCAAATGTGTGATCAGGAAAGCCCCTCCTGGACACCCTGCATCAGTAGGCAGCTCTCCATTCTCCCTGTCCCCTTACTCTTCCTTATTCCCTCTTAGCCTGATCTGCACTGTCCTAATTTGTGCTGGGATGGCCATACTTTCATTTTTTTTGGAATAGTTCATATTTATAGGTTAAGCATCAGAAAGATCATTTGTGAATGGTCAAAGAGTGTCACCCCAACTTGTAGTACTTGCTTGCTTTTTGTGTCCCTGCATTAGACCATGCATTCCATGAAGGAAAGTGCTTCTCTCAGCTGTGCCCACTGCTGTCTTCTCCTGGGCACAGGAGAGTGCAGGGCACAAAAAGTAAATCAACTAACAAGTAGATGAAAGGGATTGTGTTGGATCCTGGGGAAAAGAGCAGCACCTCTTCCTTTGTTAATCTCCCCATGTAAATGAGATTGAGTCAGTGGATGAAGGCTTGGGAATAGCTTTGTAAGTAGACAAGTATCCCCAAAGCCTGACCTGCTGTGAATGGAGAGGATTTTGAGATTTTGGGGCTGGTGACGCAGAGAAGGTTACAAGGGAAGATCCAGATAGTGACGTACAGGTAGAAAAGCTAAACATGGAAAAAGGGGTCAAATCTTCACATTACTTTATTTGACAAGATAGACTTGCCACTCATTGTATAAAAACTTAGTACCAAGGGACACAATCATGGATAAATCCCTGCTGACTACATGACTGCCTGTGTGACAGATGGCCTGTCCACATCACTGGAAATGGAACATTCATTGCTAAAGAGAATAAGTCTTTTAACAAATGTCTGTTATCTCGTCAAAAGCAAGAATACTCATCATGGTGCTCTTTACATGGTATGGAGAAAAAGGTTAATGCTTTTGAGTGGAGGCATTCTATATTTCCACATTTTTATGATAGATATGAAAATGAAGTAAATATAAATAATAAAGTCTATATCATCAGCTTAGTCAGTCCCCAAAATATGCTCAGCACATGACAATACAAATTACTCAGAACAGGAAGAAATGAGCAAAACTGGAATTTAATTGTGGCTTTTAATGAGCATTTGAGATTAATACCAAACTAAGAATCAGAAATCTGAAAACTTTGTCCAAAAGTTTAGAGTAGCCATGATCTAATGTGACATTTAAGGAGAAATGTTCTCCACAGGGTGTTTGAGAGAGATGTGGCTGTAGAGTTAGAGAGGACAACAGATACTCAAGCGTGCAGCTTGACGGGTCAGCAGCTCTGACTGAACATGGTGGCCCTGCCTCTAGGCAGCAACAATGAAGCTAATTGACGTTATTAATGATTGACATTTGCCTTCCTGGGTTATAGAGACAAACTAAAGTCCAGAACGATTAGTCCCAACATGAGAAAATTCATATTAAGAAAGCAATGATAAGAGGAGTTGGAAGATGGAAACTGACAGGAAGGCTGCATGTAGATTCTCCCTGTGAAGCAGGACACGAAAGGCTGGAGAACTGCCTTTCTGGTAGGTAGGTGAACAGCAAAATTTTTCCAAAACTCATTAGTAGACAAACAAGGAGAACAGAGGCTTGGATAAATGAAGCATGAAAGTAAAACCAAATAGGGACCTGGCAGCTCTGGCTGCAAGGACCACACCCAGTGGTTGCACTCCTGGATGGGCATAGAGGGAGGGGAGAACACATACAGAATGGAGTGGAGAATTCTGGTATCAGAAGGGCTCCCACTCCTCAGCTCAACCCAGACACTGCATTAGTATACATAACTTAGACACTGGCCATGGAAAGCCAGGGTGATTGTCATCTTGAGAAGGCACCGGAGGCCACCCCAGTTGATATACCATTAGGCAGCTCTAAATTCTGACCACCTCAGGCCCTGCAAATTAGGGGCAGAGACTTCTCTGGGACCTGCATGTTCTGGGCAAATTCTGCTTTCAGGCCCCAAAACTTTGGAGTGGCCACTGCCATTGGACATGCACGTTTTGGGAGGAGTCTTCTTTCAGGCCCCTTGAATTTGGAGCAAAGACTTTCCTGGGACCTGCATGTTCCAGGCAGGAGTCTGC
Source organism: Aplodontia rufa (assembly GCA_004027875.1). Lineage (NCBI taxonomy): Eukaryota > Metazoa > Chordata > Mammalia > Rodentia > Aplodontiidae > Aplodontia > Aplodontia rufa. Next base: position 15,416 of record PVKS010022541.1, on the reverse strand, counting down.
TTCAGGCTGCTTGAGTTTGGAGAGGAGACTACCCCAGGGGCTGAACATTCTCAGCTAGCGTCTTCCTCTCATTCCCCCCAATTCTGGAGCAGAGACTGCCTCAGGAGCTACCCATTTTGGGCAGGTAATGGTCTCAGGACACACAAGTTTGGGGTGTCTTCTGTCCCAGGAGAATTGGGTTCAGGGCAGCAAGTTCCCTAGGATGAACAAGCTCTTCTTGCAGCTGCCCCAGGATCCACAATACCGCCAATGGCTGCTGGGTCCCACACTGAGGTGGGATAGGAGTCTAAGCAGGCTGATACAAGTGTCCAGTGTTTCAACCAAGGAAGCCAAAAGGCTGTATTCACAGGAAGCAGGGCAGTAAACGAGTGAGTGCACCTCCTCCAATTAGAGAAATCCTGGGAGGAATCCTGGCAATCTGACTTTCAGCTGAGAACAGCAAAACATGGTCCCTCCAGCAACCACATCCTGGATGTGTCTCCACCAGGTGTCTGATGTGGTCATCTACCTCCACTGTATATTTTGACCTCCTCTGTGGTAATAACTTATAATCCTCTGATATTTTCCTTTAGTTGCTGTTTTTTATTTATTTTTTGAATTTTTGTTTGTTTATTTTGTTTTGTTGGTTTTTTGTTTCTTATTTCCTCTGCTTTGTGTTGCTGTGGTTTGATATTTTTCTTGTTTGAGATCATGCAGAACAGTGCATTTTGTTTTTCTGCTATACAGCCTTCCAGTAGTGAACTTCTCTGGTACCCACTTCTTCCCTTTCATGTGGCAACATCTAAACATTATATTGCTCTCTCTCACCTTCCCCTAAAGTCAAAACCTCAGTCTCTTCCTCTTTCTTTTTTTCTTTATCAGAATATCCTACATCATTTCCACTTTTTTGGTGCTTTCGATCAAAATTAATAAGTTCCTCTCTACCTTCCTGTAACATTTCCTTTGCTCTTAAGACTAATTTTCCTTACCTACAGAGTTTTTGGAAATCTGAAGTGAATGCCAAACTGGAAAATGGGTGTTTTATTTTAAACCATGTATACTCTAATAGTTCTCAAGAAAGATAGCTGCCAATCTTTTTACTCTTCCCATAGGTGGTAATTAAAACAGTAAGACTTATAAAGGGAACAAAGTAACCAGTTCAATATTGTCTGTTGTATGCATTGTCTATACATATTGACTCTTTTCCCTTATCTTGTAATGTATTAACAAAAAAAGGTCAATAATAAATCACAGGTTGCAGTGCCAGCTATTGAACTGTACTATCCAAAGTGTACCCTAGCCAAAATAGGCAGAGACAAAAATCCCACACCCATCAACAAAGTCCCAAACTGAAATAAATAATGAGAGATCTCAGGCTCCACTACCTGGCACAGAAAAAAAGGAAACAATTCTCCTTCTAAAACCCACAAATCTCCACCCAAGGATTCTGTGGACAAAGACATGGATGAAAATTTAGTAAATAGTAACAACAATCTGATTATTAAAATGATCAAAGAAACTAAAAGAAGATTTAAGGAAGGGAATAAAAGAGCACTTACAGGAACTGAAGCAACATTTTAATAAAGAATTAGAGAAACTGAAAAAAGATGTAGCAGATTCTCTTAGAATTGAGAAACACATCATCCAAATTGAAAGTTCAATGGAAGATATTAAAGTCAGAGAAAACTCAGTAGAAAACAGAATTTCAGTTTTTAAAGAACATCAGATAATGAAGACAGGCTGGGTAATCATGAATGCAAGGACAATAGACAAGAAAACAATAATTACTTATTAGAATTTCCAAGAAGTATGGAATGAAATAGAAAAAAAGCCTAAGAGTAATTGGGTTAGGGAACAATATTGAAATCAAACAAATGGCATAAAGAAGTTCTTAATGAGCTAATCAAAGAAAATTTTCCCATATCAAAATTCATCCAGAAATTCACATTCAGGAGACCTATAAGACCCAAATAGACCTAACCAAATGAGAAACTCACCAAGACACATCATATTCTAAGAGAACAACAGAGAAAACAAGGAAAGAATATTAAAAGTGGTAAAAGAAACACAAGAAGTCACATTCAGAGGAAAACCAGTAAGGATAATAGCATATTTTTTTCAAACTACACCATAAAGGCAAGGACAGCATGGGATGAAAACATTTAAATATTGAAAGTGAATAATTATGAGATCAAAATAGTATACCCAACAAAGCTCAGCTTCAAAAGTGATGTAAAAATAAAAACTTTCCATGATAAGAACAAATTAGCAATGTTTATGAACAGAAAACCAACTCTTCAGAAAATACTCAATGACAAACTTCAAACAGAGGAACAATCAAACAACTCCCAAAGCCCACAATCGGAGGAAAGTCAATAAAAGTATAACTCACTCAAAGATATCCAAGATTGCATGAAACACAGCAAAGGTCACAAGCCAGGGATACAAAATGACATATCATTTCTAACACTGTATGTGAATGGACTCAATGCCCCAACCAAATACTTAGATTAGCAGACTGGATCAAAAACAAAAATCCAACAATATGCTGCTTAAGCCAAAGAAAGTCATAAATTGAAGGTAAAAGGTTGAAAAAATATATACTATGCCTACAACCCATAAAAGCAAGCCAGCATCATAATACTCATATTTGACAAGGAAGTTTTTGACCAAAAATTAGAAGAGAAAAAGATGGCCATTACACCTTAGTTAAGGAAATGCTACATCAAGAAGATATAACTATAGTTAGCATTTATGCACCAATTCTCCTCTCCCAAATATATAAAAAAATTACTTCATGACATTAAACCACTTATAGATCTCAACACAATACTATTGGGGGACTTAAATATACCTTTATCTTCAATATATAGATCATCAAAAAAAAAAATCAACAAAGAAGTCTCCAGCCTAAACAACTCTATATATCAAATGGGCCTAACAGACATCTACAGAATATTCCTTCCCAAATTAGCTATTTATTTTCTTCTTAGCAGCACATGGATCCATTTCCAAATTAGATTATATTTTAGCCCACAAAGGTAATCATATCAAATACAGAAAAGTTGATATAATACCATGTATCTTATCAGAAAATAACAATATGATCCTAGCAATTACAGCAAGAGAAATAACAGAAAGTACATAAATACATGGACATTAAATAGTATCTTCTTAAAAGAAGAATGGACCAAGTACAGGAATCAAGAGATGCAAGGAAATTTATGAGAATGAAGTTACAACATATCAAAATCTCTGGGGCAGCATGAAAACATTCTTAAGTATAACGTTGGCTGTGGGTTTGTTCATAAATAACCTTGAAAAAATTAAGATAAGTTCCGTTGATCCCTATCTTCTGAATGCCTTCATCAAAAATCAGGAAAGATGGGACTGGAGGGTGGCTTGGCAATTATATTGTTTGCCTGGCATGTATGAGTATACAAGTTCAAATCCCAGCACTACATATACAACAAAGTGACCAAGGAATGAAAGTCACATGTAAAACTAAATAAAAATTACTTCTCTCTTTCTTTGTCTCTCACTGTCCCCTCTTAAAATAAAAAAGTCAGGAGAGAGCCCATATAAATAAACTTACGCTCCATCTCAAATCCCTACAAAAAAAAGGAGCAATCCAATCCCAAATACAGAAACCTGAAAATAACCACAATCAGAACTGAAATCAATGAAATTGAAAACAAACAAACAGAATACAAAGAATCAACAAAAAGAGAGTTGGTTCTTCAAAAAGGTAAATAATATTGACAGACCTTCTAGCCAACCTCAACAAAATGAAGAATAAAATGAAACAAATTATCAAATTCAGACATGAAAATAGAGACATTATACTGGCTCATCTGAAATGGAAAGGATTATCAGAAACTACTTTGAACAACTGTACTCCTCCAAGTTGGAGAATTTGGAGGACATGGACAAATATTTAGCCAAATGTGAATTCCCAAACTGACACAGGAAGATGTTGACCAGCTCAAAAGACCAATATCAGGTAGTTAAATTGAAATGACAATCAAAGCCATTTCAAAAAATAAAAGCTCAGGACCTGATGAATTCTCAGCTGAGTTTTACCAGAACTGTACAGAAGAATTAACACCTCTCTTTAGTAAGCTATCCCATGAAATTGAAAGGAATGGAAACTTCCCAAACACTTTCTATGAAGCAACCATAACCCTGATGCCAAAATCCAACAAAGACACATCAAGAAAACTATACACCACTATCTCTGATGAATATAGACACAAAAACAACTTAACAAAACCCTAGCAAACCACCCCAAAAACGCATTAAAAGATAAAATACATCATGATCAAGTGGACTTCATTCCAAGTATGCAAGACTGGTTCAACATACGCAAATCTATAAATGTGATTCATCTCTTAAACAGAATTAAGGACAAAACAATACAATCATCTTAATTAATGCAGAAAAGTTCTTTGACAAAATTCAATTCCCTTGAATGCCTAAAACTCTGCAGAAGATAGGGATCAAAGGAACTTACCTTAATTTTTTCAAGGCCATTTATGAATAAACCCACAGCCAACATTATACTTAATGGAGAAAAACTGAAAGCATTCCCACTAAACTCAGGAATAAGACAAGGTTATCCACTCTCACCACTCATTCAATTTAGTCCTGGAAACTCTAGCAAGAGCTATCGGATAAGGGAAGGAAATCAAAGGAATTTGAGTAGGAAAAGAAGAAGTTAAACTATCTCCATTTGCTAATGACATGATTCTATACCTAGAAGACTCAAAAACCTCTATAAGACTTCTAGAACTTATAAATGAATTCAGCAAAGTGTAAGGATACAAAATCAACTCCCACAAATCAATTGCTTTCCTATACTCCAACAGCAATTCTGCTGAAGAAGAAATCAGGAAATCTGGCCCATTCACAATAACCTCAACAACAACAACAAAAATACTTGGGAATTAATCTAACAAAGGCAATAAAAGACCTCTACAATGAAAGCTGTCAAATATTGAAAATACAAATTGAAGAAGACCTAAGAAGAAGGAAAAACATTCCATGTACTTGCTTAGGTGGAATCAATATAGTTAAAATGGCCATTCTGCTGAAAGTGCTGTACATATTCAATGCAATCCTGATTAAGATACAAATATGATTCTTCAGAAACATAGAAAAATCAATTCATTTGAAGAAATAAGAAACCCAGAATACCCAAAGCACTACTAAGCAAAAAAAAAAAAAAAAAAAAAAAAAAAAAAAAAAAAAAAAATCAACAAAAATAAAAAAATAAAAATGGAAGGAATGCATCACCTGACCTGAAAATATACTATAGAGCTACCGTAACAAAAAATCATGATATTGGTATCATAATGCTCAAAAGACCAATGGAATAGAATAGAAGACACTGAAAAATAACCTGCAAATCTATAATTATACGATATTCAACAAAAGGGGCAAAAATATAGCATGGAGGAAAGACAGCTTGTTCAACAAATGGTGCTGGTCAAACTGTATAGCCATATGCAGACAACTGAAATTAGTTCCTTATCTCTCACCCTGCACAAAAATCAAATAAGAATGGATCAAAGAACTAGGAATTAAACCAGCAACCATACAAGTATTGGAAGAAAAAATAGGATCACCACTCAGCCATATTGTTATAGGCTTCTTCTCACTTACAAGACTCCTGTAGTGCAAGAACTAAAACCAAGAATCCATGAGTAGGATGCCATTAAACTGAAAAGCTTCTGCACAGCTACAGAATTAGTCAAGAATGTCAAGAGAGAACCTACAGAATGGGAGAAAACCACAGCCTGCTACCTCTCTGACAGGGGGCTAATATCCAGAGTATACAAAGAACTCAAAAAATTTACACCAAAAATACAATCACTCAATCAATAAATGGGCTATTGAACTAAACAAATTTCTCAGTAGGAGAAATTTGAAAAGCCAAAAGATATATGAGAAAGTGTTCTCCACCAATAGCAATAAGAGAAATGCAAATCAAAAGTGCACTGAGATTCCACCTCACACTAATCAGAATGGCAAAAATGCAGAATATGAGCAATAATAGATGCTGGAGGTGTTACGAGGAGAAAGGTACACTAATTCACTGTTCGTGGGATTATAAAGAGGTATAATCACTCTTAAAAGCAATGTGGAGACTCCTCAAACAATTAGGGATATAACTACTGTACAATCCAATGATCCAGCTATCCTACTCTTTAGTATTTCCCCAAAAGAGCTAGAATCAGCATATTACAGAGATCCAACTACATCAATGTTAATAGCAGCTCAATTTACAACAGCAAATTGTGTAAACAACCTAGATGCCCATCACTGGACGAATGGATCCAAAAAGTGTGATATATATATATATATCCCTCATTATGTAAGTTGATGCTGAGCCAATTAAAAATAAATAGAAATCAATGAAGATAAATATAACCAGGAAAGAAATCCAATCAATCCTGCCAGAATGTCAATGCACCCAGAGGCTAGTGACAGGGTGGGCATGTCCTCAGTCCTGTGGAATATCACTCACTGGGACCCACCTCATGAGGGAATACAGGAGTACTGCTTGCTTTAGTCTTGAGAGCTTCAAGTGCTTCCTGGAACAGGCTGAAGAAGAGGTGCCATTTAGTGAAAACTGTAGGATTAGGCAGAATCTAGAATACATTACTGGTGTAAGCATAATGTTTGGTCTTCAGAAAAAGAATAATAATTTCAGAAACTACAAATTGGAGAACAGAAAATTCCAGAAATAAGCAATTCTTATGTTTTGAATTGTGTACCATACTAAGTGGAGCAAAGAAGGCCTGCAAAGCCCTCCTTCATCCTGCCCTGGACATGAGTCAATCCTTTGTGCAGCATGACCATGTGGTAAATGCTATCTGATTGTTAGTAACCTAGAGCTGTCTTTCTTACCAGATGACTGCTGCAGATTGGCTGTGCTTGTGCTCAAGTGACTCTTATTTCATGTGATAATAACCCTGAAGCACAACAATACAAAGGTGGTTGCAGGTCATTCAATGTGGAGGGACAGACTTACCCTGGTAGTGTGTGGTAGCACTGAGGACACATCAGGGTAAACACTGTGGTCTCGGGGCTGGTTTCATCTGTGGTCAAGGGCATCCCCTGGGGATCTCGGAACAGATCTCCTGAAAACACCAGGCTTTATGAGCTCTGTTTTTTAAGTGTTTGTGTGCATATATACAAATATATACAATAAAATCTTTATTTTCCATTGAGTTTCTCCTCCAATGCTTTGTTATTCTCTCACCCAACTTTTTCAAAGTAAAAGTGTAGATAAGACTTAATTTTAATAAGATCTAAAGACTCTGTAAGAAGTTAGTTTCAAGGCTTTCAATGACTGTTTTGAAAGAGTGGACTGGATAGTGATAAACAATCAGCAAAACAGTTCCTGTTTTCAGAATAAAGATTCATCCAGAATATGAACCAGAGAGAGAGAGAGAGAGACAAAGCAGAAGAGAGAGAGAGATTACTTTCTCTCTTAAACCCTTATTTTTGTAATTCCAAAAAATATTATTAGCCTGTTTTAGTCTATGTGGTTCTTAAACAATAAAAATAAATAAATAAAATGCTGCCTCCACCAGAGCACTGTGTCTACAAAGTACTACCGTTTTATAAAATAGGAGCATACATGACTCTTTCAGGTCTGAGTTTGGCAGGGACACAACACCCTCTAACATTTCAACAGGTGCCAAGTCCCCTCCCCACCTGACTCAAGCTCCTGGGCCCTTGCACTCCCATACTCCCTCACCCCAACCCTGTTCTGATTCGCGGAGAGCCGTCTTCTCCCTGGTACTCCAAATGTTTCCTCTCCGTCTGTCCAGATCTGTGCCTTACTTCTTGTAAAATAGGTGCACTTCATTATTATTGCTTTTTCCTTCCCAGACAATGACTATCTTTAAAACAAAGGAAGGGAACCAAAGACTTGCCATGTTCTTAATGACTGCTTTGTAATTCTAAATGACTATGTCACAAGCAATCACAATGTCAAGTGCTGTTATAACCACACCCCTGTTGAGAAAAAGACGCTGGAACACCCTCTTTTCATCATTTTGGCATTTTTCCAATCATGTTATAGTGCCTTATTATGGACCATAAAATTTCCAGCAGTTTTGAGGTTAAGAACATGAAGACTAAATTGGACTACATAAAACTCAAAAAGCCACAAAGCCACTGAGCTATAACATCTTTTGTGAAAAATTACTGAGATTAAGTGAAAATGAATGGCGTGAGACATTCACTAATTAAAGCATCCTTAAATGTTGACTTTGAGATTTCAGAGAATGAATATGGCAATTAATTGCCATTATTCTCACCATTTTCTTTACAAAGCTAATGTAGTATAAAGAGAAATTTCAAACTCTGAATTCAGAGAAATATAAATCTGACCCATGGTTTCATTATATGCCAGATGTCTGACAGTAGTCAAACTATTTACCTCTATCCTTTTCAAAACTTTCACCTATAGAAAGGAGAAAAGGAAGCTTAACTTCAATTCTGCCGTGAGGATTAATATTATATAGTTATATTAATGTAGGCACAGTGACTGTTAGGAGCTCTCATTATCAATCATGAAGCTATGATTTGGGTAGTAGCAGTTTGTTAGAGCTGTACTTACACATGACTGATAGCTTCCAAGTCTCCTTTCATACTCAGAAAATCACTCTTACGAGAGGGGTGAAATTCACAGTAACGGTGGCTGTCACTTGCCCCTTTCTCGGTGATAAGCTCTGAGGTAACCACTTCACATGCATTACACAACTTATTTTTTTCTCTTTTTAAAGAGAGAGAGGGACATTGATAGAGAGAAAGAGAGTCAATTGTATTTAGTTTTCCACGTGGCTTTCGTTGCTCCGAGACTTCGTTGTGTACCTGGTGCTGGGGTTCAAACCCGCGTCCTCACTCATGCCAGGCAAGCACCATAACCACTGAGCCACTGCTCCAGCCCCATTACATAACTTTTTGTATAAGCATTGCTGTTATTAGTCTTGATTGAGAGAGAGAGAGATACTGAGGCTTAGAGATATTAAGTTGCCAAAGGTCACTAACAACTGGCAAGATAGCGTGCATGAATTTGTTTATCAGCTGAAAAATGTGGTTGAGTTAAAACACAATATGAGTCTCATATACACGATGGTAAGTTTGAGCCTCTGGGATGATATTTCTGGGTTTTTTCCTCTTGCATATGAGAAAAGTTTGAAAGACTCCAAATATCTGTATAGCATGAGCTGATGTGTTAGAATTGGGATTCTGAAAAAGAGGTGATAGGACATCTTGTCTAATGAATTTTCAACTCCATCACCTCCTTTAGCAGATTTAGGAAGGTGTATATTTTGATGCAAAATAGCTTTGATATGACTAAACATAGTGGAAGAAATAGCTGAAAATATATTTAATAATTTTAAGAAAGATAAAACAAGCATTTATTTATTTTTGGTGGGGTACCAGAGATTGAAGTCAGGGACACTTAACCACTGAGCTGCTTCTCCAGCCTTTTCTATTTTACTTTGTGACAGGGTCTTGCTAAGTTGCTTAGGACCTAGCTAAGTTGCTGAGGCTGGCTTTCAGTTTACAATCCTGTCTCAGCCTCCCAAACCTCTGGGATTACAGGCATGAACCACCACACTCGTGTGTAAAATAAGTATTTAGGTCAAATAGTTCTCTAGGGGTTCTTAAAGTATTATTTTCCTAAAGAAATGTAGATGTAAAAAAAGTATTGATTTTGAAAATCAATTTTTAACTCTGTGCTTCATCGAGTTGCTATTTACTGCCTTTACATTTCCAAGTGCAAATTTTAAGGGTTCATAAAAATTCTTATTTCTCAAATGATAATACATACTTAATAGAAGTTATAATTATATGTTTACAGCACTTGGGAGTCAATTTAATACAAATTTTGTGGTTATATTTCTTAAGGCTACTCTTACTATAGTCTCTTATGAATGTTTCTGGTATGTAAAATTTCAGTACCTCCAAAAAGTTCCTTCGTTTGGAATTCTTCCATTCTGCAATATCTGTATTGATTTCCTATAGCACTGATTGGGTTCTGGGGGAACGATCTCTAAGGTGAAGATGTGTGGGTAGGACGTTTCCTGGGGAGTACTCTGGTGATCAATATCTGCAGGGGAGGGTAAAGAAGCAGGACTGGCAGTAAGAGGATAGTCTGTGAGGCAGTAACAACAAGGATTCTGAAAATCCTGTGGGAGCCCTGGAGCTGGGAGAGTAATGCAGCATTGCTCTGACTTGGGGGTTGGGGCTGTCCCCTCAAGCAAGCATTCAATGTGCCTACCTTACATGAGCTGTGTAAGAGGGTTCTCTTGGGCTGAGGGCAAGTTCCTGTGGAAGCATGTGGTGCATGCTGCTCAGAGTGCAGATGGCACATGCTGCTCAGCTGTCAGGGTCCTCAGAGATTGCCTCAGCCAAAGCATGGACCCATGGACATCACACACCCAGGTGGCCTCCTGCCAATGACTCACCAATGTGGGAGTATCAAAACCTGGCTTTTTGCTCTGGGCTTAATTATGATCTCCCTTCCAAACACAGATATTGAAGTCCCTCACCTACAGTTAACTGTTTTGGAAAAAGGTTCTTAAAGAAGTGATAAGGGTCAAATGAGTTCCTAGCAGTGGAGTCCTAATCTGGTAGAAATGTGTCAATAAAAGAGGGATACCCAAGACCTCTCTTTGTTCTGTGTGAGGCTATGGCAAGGAAGTCACACAAGTTGGAAGAAAGCCATCACCAAAAGCTGAACCCTCCTGGAAGCTGGGTCTTAGACTTCCTAACTTCCAGAACTGTGAGAAAAGAATTTTTATTTCTCAAGCCACATTGGACTGTATTTAATAGAGCAGTCTGAGAAAATTAAGGCACACTTTCACTTACATTTACAAGGCTCTCATTCTCTTTCCTTACAAAAAAAGTGTAGGTCCTCCCTCAGCACCCATTTAACAGGACAATATTTGGGGTCCCACTAAAACACAACCCAGGTTGGGGATTCTGGGCCTGATAAGGGGAAAAAAGCTCTAAAGGAGACAGTGTGTGCTGTTGGAGTCATGAACAGGTGCACAGACCTGGAATTGAGGTCATGATGGCCATGAGCCCATTTTTAAGAGTACAGAAATTAAGACTCTAGCCAAATCCTGGATTTTAGTGACTTCTAGAAGTGTGGACATTATTGGCATGTACCAAGAATGGTAGGACCATCAGATTTGGTCTGACAGAGAGTGAAGGAAAGGCCTGAAGTACTTAGAAGTGAAGTACCGCAGTGGACACAGCATGTTGGTCTACAGACCCTGGAAAACTAACTTCCCAGGGAGGGCACAAAGGATAGGCTGTGTACCATAGCAATAACCAGTTCACTAGTGACAAGGACAATAGCATCACTCGCTGCTTCAGTGCAAACTCTGATCTGCAAGCCACGGCTGATGGTTGTAGATGCTGCTATAGAACTGGGCTGCCGTTGGCCCTGGGTGTGACAGGAACCCCCACAGCAATGGCAGAGGTGTCTTGACCCAGACATCACAAGCAGATGGTCACGTTAATTGCAATGAGGGGCAGGAATGGAGGGGCATCTGGGGGCCTGATAAAATGGTAAATGAAAATGACATTTCTAAGACCAAAATACACAGCTACTCCATTTGCACAAAGTACATCAAGAGTGGGTATTCAGGAGGTTGGAAGCCACCATCCAAATACAATGCTAATGTACCTTTCCCAATTTTAAAATCTGAATATTTTTTACGACTTAGAATGGATAGATTAAAGAAAAGACTGGGTCAGAAGAACCACAAAACCCAAACGTTACAAGTGTACACGCTATGCTTCTTGCCTATGAGGGTCCATGGCCATTTTACTTAATTATAAAATGGGTAAAGGAGAATATTCAAAAGTTTTCATTGCTGTTGAATACATAAATACCATTGGTGAAAGTATCAATGTGGACCTATAGATCCACATTAGGAAAAACGTCATATCTCAGTTAAAAGGGAGAAATTAGTAGCACTCTGAGAGACCTGAAGAATGCAAGAGTTCTATGTCTTTCATATCTCCATGAATTTCAAGAAATCCTAGGGGATAAAAATAAGATGGGACCAGGAGGATAAAGTCAACTCTTACCATAAGTAAGAGTAGTTCTAGTACTACTGTACTAGAAGTGGTGTTCTGACTGGAACAGATATTATATGACCTTTGATAAATTAATTATATCTCGGTAGCAAATAATTTCCATCCTTATTTTAAAAGTGAAATAATAACTGTTTATATTTACTTGAAACTGCCAACAGTTTGCATTTCAAAGTTAGAGTTCTGTTAAGTATGCCACATTCTACTACAATATGTTCCAAAGACATTCGGATGATGTGTTGGTCACTTGATACTCCTTATAGGTACATTATATTAATGAAATCATGCATTCAGACCAAATGTACAAAAAGTGGTTAGCGCATTTGGAAGTCTTAGAAAAGACATTTGTATGCCAGACAGTGGGAAATAAATGTTAGTAAGACTCAAGGACCTGCCTTATCAAATTTTTTAGAAGTGTCAAAGTTCTGGGACATGCTAGAATAACCTTCTGAACTGAAGGATAACATGTGGGATCCTGCATATCCCACAAGAAGGAAAGAGACACAAGATGTTTCTTGTTAGTAAATTCTCCATAGAAGACCTTTTCTACCGTAGGAATCAACATTTCATATTAAAAAGAATAGAGTTATTTTGGACAGAGTTTGATAAATGTAACTAGTTTAACTATCTGAGAACTAACAGCATATTTGTTCCAGTGATATTTAAGCTAAAGCAATATCACTTCAGGTCAAATGAAGCATTTTGCAGCACTGGAGTATAGAAGTGGGCCTATCATTTGGAATCTGCTGGTTAGATCAGGTCTCATACTACCCAGAAGCTGCGAGTCTGGTAGAAAGCTGGATAAGTCTTTTGAAGGCTCAAGCGAATCACTGATTTATAAACTAGGGTTTGTGAGAAAGCAATGTCTTCCAGGATGTTGTATCCTTTTTAAACCAAAGAAATGAGTGTATTGTGGTGTCCCAGGAGGGATGCATCTGTCTGTAAATTGGGGACTGAAACCAGAATGTGCTTATGTCAATGGAAGCGTCACCTCCAGGCTTGGTCATGATGTGCATATTTAGCTTCTGTGCTATCTCCAGATACCATGGTTGGGGAATTTGTCCAGCTTCCTAAGTGCTGTGACGTAAACATTCTCCCGGTTCCGCAGAAGCAGCAAATTCCTGCCCCTCTCCTTCATATGAGAAAGAATCCATGGCACAGTTCTGCAAAAATAAAAATGCTGTTAAACTAAACAATACTTGTTAGGATTACTTCTTCATGAGTTACTGATTCAATATCTTCCAAATCATCATGTATTCTCATTTAAATTTAATATTCTATTATGAAGGATGGATATAGTAATATATAACTTGAATGACTTGTCATGCTGAAAGCTATGATTAAAATGTCTCAGCACAGCCTATGTTGCATGCTTAAAAAGAGTATATTCCATGCTTTGTCTTCTAGAAACTTTGTAGCTTTACTCAGTGTTGATTTTTTTTCCATATCAAAATACTGTATAGTATTTTTTTAAATTAGGAAGCATTTTCTGCAGCAACATTGCCTCTTGATTACCTCTCCACCTTCTGTAAGTAGAGGGAAAATGTTCTCAGAGCATTGAGTTTTCATGCTGAGGACTAAGAGTATGGGTATCAGAAGCCACGCCTATAAAATACACTTCTGACAATTTTCCAAAATTGTCATAATTTTGGAAGGATGCATAGACTTTCCCATATATCATCTATGAAGAATGTTTATTTATTATATGATTACTAACCAGTCAGATATTGAATTACCTATTAGAAAACTATATTGTGCAAGCATATGCCAAAGTTAAAATCTTAATCAAAAATTTATAGCTCAGTATTTCTATAATTACTATGACAAATTAGAAGTGTAGGCATTAATCTTTTAAGAGGCCAATTCTGACATGTTCAAATTATTTTTAGCACTTGCTTATATAGCTGACTTAGTGGACGATGAAAAAAACTTTTCATATTTATAGAAAAGTTTACTGTCAAATAAGCATTGCTTCCAGACCTAGTGAACAAGATTCCTGATGATCAAAAAATGTCTTAAGACCAAAAAAAATAATTTAGAATATTAAAAGAACATACATCAGACTTTGAAGAGTTTTTTAAATTTTGATTTTCTTCTATTTTTAAAATAAGAACCCTTAGAAGCAAGTAGGTAAAAATCTATTGTCGTGTATTTGCTGTATTGAAATTGTAAATGCCTTGATTTCTCTATATAATTTCTGTCTTAAACTTGAAAATAGAAAATGAAAATGATGAAATAAAGAAAATAACCTAGATCTAAGAGAAAAAGTCTTGATTATTTTCCTAACCTTGCATCCAACTAAAGCTTTATATCCTAGATTTGCCATTACCTCACCTCTGGTTCTCAACCTTAGCATTGATAAAATTGTAGAGATGTATTTTTTTTGTTTGTTAATCTCCATGATTGTTAATTTTATGTGCCAACTTGATTGGGCTATGGAATACCCAGATAGTTGGTCAAACATTATCCAGATTATTTTCATGAGGATGGTTTGGATAAATTAATTTTTAAGAGTTAAGTAGGCAGACGGGGTGAAGCAGACTCTCCTATCTAATGTGGTTCAGCCAGTTGGCTGAAGCTCTGAAAAGAACAAGTTGACCTGCCTCCAATAACAAATAATTCTTCATGAACTTGAGAATTGCTTTTTCTATATCTCTGAAGAATGCCGTAGGTATCTTGATGGGGATTGCATTGAATCTGTATAGGGCTTTGGGTAGAATGGCCATCTTTATTATATTGATTCTGCCTACCCATGAGCATGGAATGTTTTTCCATCTACTCAGGTCTTCTGTAATTTCTTTTTTTAGTGTTTGATAGTTTTCTTTGAAGAGGTCCTTAACATCCTTTGTAAGGTTACTGCCCAAGTATTTTATTTTTTTGGAAGTGATGGTGAATGGGAGAGATTTCCTGATTTCTTCTTCTGCGGATTTGTTGCTGAAGTAAAGAAATGCTAGCGATTTGCTGGAGTTGATCTTGTAGCCAGCAACTTTGCTAAAATCACCTATAAGCTCTCGGAGTTTTCTGGCCAATGTTATTGGGTCTTCTAGGTATAAAATCATGTCGTCTGCAAATAGAGATAACTTAACTTCCTCTTTTCCTATACGAATACCTTTGATTTCCTTGTCTTGCCTGATAGCTCTGGCAAGGGTTTCAAGGACTATATTGAACAAGAGTGGGGATAGCAGACAGCCTTGTCTCGTACCTGAATTCAGTGGAAATGCTTTCAGTTTTTCTCCATTGAGGATAATGTTGGCTATGGGTCTGTCATAAATGGATCTGACATAGTTAAAGTATCTTCCCTT